>KN166309.1:33463-92174 GCA_000757745.1 Steinernema scapterisci
GGAATTTCCTCCTTGGCTTCTCCGGATTCTTCTCACTGTGTTCAGATCTAATCTAGCGCATTCCGCGAAGCATTCACTCCTAAACACCACTACAAACAATTCGAAAACCGCGGCGAATCCAATCAAAACGTTTACTTCACGCTCCAAACTAAATCTCAAAGTTTCTCTCGTCGAGCGAATTCCCCCGATATCGATTTCTCTGCTGCAAAGTCCGTCACTTATCAAACGCGTCTTGTGCGACTTTGTGGCTTCCTTCAAGATTTCGTGTACCCGAGCAAATGACTAAATTGAACTTCGAGATGAGGAAAGAGATAAGCTGTAACAAGGCACCAACAAGTCACCAAAACGATCACAAATACACCCCGAAATGGAGGCAAAAGCGGGCCTATTACGTAACGCGTTCAGTCCATTTCGTAACGCAAATCACCCTCCCCGCAATCTCATTCCCACCAAAACGCTCTTCTCGCAGATCGCAGAATTCGCCTGCGGAATCTCGGGACGAGCAAAAAAGCCAAAGCGGGGGATCTGGACGAAGAAGAAGAGGCGAAGTCGGTGAGGTGGTAGTCAACAACTGAACGAGAGAGAAAGGCGGCGATGTTACGCCGGCGCCGAGGAGCGCTGGGCGCTCGTCCGTCGGTCGGTGCAGGCCGACGAATTGATCGGGCGCGTGAAGAAACAGCGACCGTAGAGTGGCGGAGCGAGGGAACAGAGCGCCCGCGCCGGGACCGGAGCAGATTTTGCGCATTTTCGTGGTTGGGAGGGTGCGGAGAGATGGGCGATGAGTCGATGAGGTGAAGAGGGTTAGGCGCTCAAGGGTAAGTGCTATATCTTGATCATATGATAAGCGCGGTGTACTTTGTGTGGTCAGATAAGAAAACAAATATGCGGTTATGGTTTTATTTTGAGATGGCGCGGGTAATCATAAGATTTCGTCATATAAATCCTCCGGCAATCTTCTTTTCGCTGTTGGACTCTTTTGCTTAACTTCTCCGAGATTTTGAAGCAAAAGTCCTTCGAGAAGGTCATCCTCATCGGAATCGGATTCTTCAGAGCTGGACTCTTCGGAGTTGGATTCGTCGGAGCTTGATTCTTCGGAGCTGGCGGATTCGTTCTTTTCTGACTCTAGTTCTTTCATTGCTCCGAGAAGCATGTTCTCCAAGTCTTCGTCATCGTCATCCGAAGATTCGGAGAGATGTAGATCGTTCTCCAGATCCTCAATTTTTGCCTTCTCGGGCTTTTGGGAAGTCATGGGAGGCTTCGAAAGGTTAAAGCCGATTTCTTCCAGTGCCTGTCGGTTGATCTGTTCCAGGGTCAGGGGTTTTTCCATGGTGACAAGGGGGGCACTTGGAGCTTTTGTGGCTGGACGGACCTCTCTTTTTGCCGGTTGCAGAGCAACGCATTTTTGAGTCAGCAGTGAGGCGATTTCCACGTCGACGAGTTTCTTGGTTTTCAGCACGTGAATCCGCATTCGAAGAGAGGAAGCTTGCAAAGGCTCAATATTCATATTCAGGAGTTCCTGAACCAGTTTCGTGTTCTTGTCGACGTCCTTGGATCCGCGAAGCATGTCCAAGATCCCAGAGATTGTTTTGGGCATGGTCCACACCTTGTTGACTGTTCCCACTTTAGCTTCCTTGGGCTCATTCAGAGGCGCTTTTGGGACATTGGATTTCTTGAAAGCCGGAGTGATCTTCGCTTTCTTGGTCCTTTCGGCCTGGAGCGGAGCCGCCGCTTTTGTCTTCAACGGCTTGTGGACTTTCTGGAGGCTCTTCAGGCTGTTCCAGTAGCGCATCAGCTTGTCCACGGGCCTACCGTACACCTGCTTCTTGGCTTTCCAGTCAAGAGCTGTATCGATGAAATCCAGGTTGTGGAGTGTGTCGAGGTCCAGATTGAGAGCGGTGAGTTCGTCCAGAAGAATCGAGTTGTTCTTGATCTTGGAGGATTGCGCGATGGAACGCATCAATTCCTGGGCTCGACGAAGCTTTTCGGAGTTGGTGAGGGAGATGGAGGGCACGTAGATGGTCTTGAGGGTCATCTTTGAGGGAATCATAGTGATTTGTTGTGTGAAGTATCCAGAGAAGAAGGTGCTTAAGTGCTTGAGAAGTAGTGCTAACGTTCTCAGGTGCATTGGTTTTGAATTTCCCCCAGGTGTTGTGAGCATTGATTTTGTATCGAACTCCGGGTTAGCATTGGAAACCGAGAATCACAAACAAAGCATCTCTTAACTATTCTAAATCGTTTATTTGCATAAACTATGTACACGTCAAACCCGAGTCTCAATTCCCAGAATCGGATCTTCGTTCTTTGATATCGTAAACACGGCTGGTCGAACTTTCTCCGGTCGACTCTGAAACCGTCTTCTCAAGAGTTTCAACGTCGGTTTCGCGTGGCGCAGGGCGACACGCTTCAGGTGTGTGGCCAGGCACAAAAATACGGCAAACGCCATCACCACACATCCTCTAAACAGATCTAAGATTTCCTTTGACCACAAACTCCCCACTCACATTATCGTTCCGACGTGGGTGTCCAGGTTTGGATCGCTCTAAACTCTTACTTTAACAATTCAGAACCTTCTTTTAAACCCTTCCGCCTACCTTTTCAACTGACATTCGTGATCCAGAAGAGGCGAACACGTCGCGAGACCGTTTTTGCGGCTCGATATTCCCACTTTAAATCGGATCATCTTCTTAGGGCTGTTTTCTATACTCGTACTCCTCTTCTCGTGCGAATCGATACTTCGCCCACCGCGTTCCTCCCGTCAACAACAAACTGTGCATTACAAGGAAACTGGAATGCCGCTGTTTGCTCCCTGAGATGCGCGCGATCACCCAAACAACCCTAAAGGCAAAAGACACCAGAAGGCAGTGCACGCGACTCAGCGCCTCGTCGTGATGCCGTTTACGGTATCGGGCAGTTTCATCGAGTGTTTCTCCAGCATAGAATCTTGTAGGTCGACAATTCCTTTCCGGTCTTTGGCCAAAGGAAGGCTATTTCTAGGCAAGTCGCTGTGCTCGTTTGGCGAATGCTACTACGTCGACGTGTGCAACGACCGCAGTGATGCGAACTATTATTGCTCGGCGGTGAATCCCTACAAGGCGATGTGAGTGGCGGGAGAGGACTCGGGATTTAGAGCCAACATCCTAAAACAATACAATCTAAAACGAACTTTTAGATTCATCTCCATGGGCGTCTTATTCCTAATCTTCCTCTGCTGCTGCGGAGGCTTCAGCATCCTCATGTGGAAGAGCTACCAAAAACGAAGATCGACCCCTCAACCGAATTACGTGCTGGGGCCCTCGGACCAACATTTCGTTCAAAAGCAGTATCATCCTCGGCCTGCAATTAGAACCGATTTATAGCTTTAACTTCGCTAACAGCTTGTTTGTAGAATTAATAAATTCACGCTAAAATCGGAATCTCTGGAAACGTGTGACGTTTGACATATCTTTGTATTAAAGAACCGATGTCAATTTGAGTTTTAGGGAGTTTGGGATGACCTGGAGCATCTACGGAACCTTCAACTGCTATCCAACCGAGGAATCCTGTCAAATCACGTGCAGTACTGACAACTGCTACTTCGCGGATTACTGTAACGATAACTTAAACGGTTACTTCTGCTCCAGTTACAATCCGTTCCTGTATTTGTGAGTTCTGAAACCCAATCGGTTTCGCTAAATTCTATATTCAGGATAGGCGGAATCGCCCTCTCCCTTCTCCTCCTTCTATGCTGCTGCGCCTGCATCGCCTATTTCGGAATCAAAAGCTGGCAACGTCGCCGAAGACAAGACCAAGAAACGTACTACGCCAATCCGCAGTACGCCCAATACTACCATCCGCCACAATATTCCCAGCCGCCGTCTTATTCCTCTGAGCCTCGTTATGTGCCTCGAGTCCAGACGGAAGTTTAGAAGATTATGGCGGCGAGGAGCGTATACATGACGTGTTCAATCCTGTAATGAAAGCAAAGTAAACTTTTCGAATTACACGAAATGGTCGCTTGAGTTGACGTGAGAAAACGTTTCGAATATCTTTGAACTTTAAACTGTATCCTTTGTTCAACGTTTAGATTCCTTGCACCATGACCTGGCTTATGTACAGAAACTCCGAGTGTTATCCATCCGAGGATATCTGTAAGTTTCCAACTCTCTCCATTCCCCAATTGTGTTTCAGGCAAAGCATCCTGCAATGCAATCGCCGGCGTGTGTTATTTCGAAGATAAGTGCAACGGACTCGCGAGTGGATTCTTCTGCTCTGAATACAACCATTTCACTTATTTGCAAGCCTGCATCGCATAACGCAAAAGTTGAAGATCTGTTTAGACTCGTCGTATTCACCATAATCGCTCTTCTCTTCACCTGCTGCTGCGCGTGCTTTGGTTTCCAGGCAATGAAGAATTGTGGATTTTACGACGGTGGACGGCACAAGACGCATCTTCGACCCGGCAGCCCGGAACAGAGACCTCACAGTGCTTTGTCCGGGTTCCAAACGGCAGTTTGACCTAAATCTACGTCCAGTACATGCTGAATAAAGCGTTGAGATTCTAATAGTTCACAAAGATCAGAGATGGAAAGTGCACAAGGAGCAAAACACAGATTTCAGCTACCAGTAAACAATACCTGAAAAGCACAAAATCTACGCCTGCACAAGGAAAGCCTTGACCTCTCATCGGTGAAAACTGGATCCGCCGACGCTTGGGGAGAAATCGGAGCGGCGCATCGTTAGTGTTCCCAAATGACGACAATCAGCGTAAACGGGAGTTTCGACTGTTTCTCTTCTCTGGAATTGTGTAACTGAAACGCGAATTCGAAGTTTCAAAATGTCCCATTTAAGGTCAATCCACGTGCAATTCCGGGCATTGCTACTTTGCCGACCTCTGCAATGGCCAATCTGACGCCTACTTCTGTTCTCTGCTCAGCCCCTATTTTTACATGTAAGTCCAGTTC
The DNA here is from genome assembly GCA_000757745.1 of Steinernema scapterisci. Lineage (NCBI taxonomy): Eukaryota > Metazoa > Nematoda > Chromadorea > Rhabditida > Steinernematidae > Steinernema > Steinernema scapterisci. The sequence goes on from KN166309.1 coordinate 38,404, forward strand.
TATTTTCTAATGACTCCTTTTGCCCTGATGACCTTGGATTCGCTGAATTCCAGTGATGTCATGGCTCGTCTCAACCACCAAAAGATCGATTGGGCATTGCGTAATTTCAAATTCCAGATTCGGCGGCATTTCCGTGGCCATCTTGATGCTCTTCTGCTACTGCATCTGCGCCGGATTCCTCGCGTGGAAAGGATGTCAACACTTCCAGCAACGCCGTCAATACGTGTATCCCCAGCAAGTCGTCATGACTCGGAATCCACAACTTGTTCCTCAAGTCCAAACGAAGTTCTAAGGAAACATGTTCTAACATCTAGTCGAGATGCATTTCTGAAGCCTGTAAAGTATTTTCGAGATTAAGATTTCCCAACACGTCGCCTAATTGATCAACTCAAAACATAAATTGCCTGCTCTTAGCGCCAAAAACAGGATTCTGGCCACAAGAGCAACCGACAAAAACGGCGACCATGTTTAAACACGATTTTTCCCGGCGAAATGGTGCTCGTCGTTAAGAAGGGATTCGAATGCTACGACTCTTTGGAACTCTGTAGCTTCGTGATTCCGGAGAATCTCAATTCCATTCTGCTTTTAGGCGAATACGCGTGTCACTACGGTAAGTGCTACTTTGCGGACGTCTGCAACGGCCAAGTCAAATCTTACTACTGCTCTGTGTTGAATCCACACGTGTTCATGTGGGTCATCCCGAATCTGAATTTCAAGCTAAAAACCTCGTTTCAGATTTGGCGGCTTCGTGATTGCAGCCCTGGTTCTCCTCTGCTTCTGCGTCCATGCCTTCTGGTTGGCTCGGAAAGGCCGTCGATACATTCAGCAGTTGTGATCTGGGATTTCATGGAATAAAGTCGACCCCAACTTTCGAAGATTCCCCCATCGATCTCCCAAAACACACACAGAAAACACCGCAACATTCCTCGCTTCGACGCGGTTAATCATCGCGAGTTGTCCACCGTTCGTCGCTTGAGTTCTCGCATCATTAAAAACAGGAATCGCCACGTAGTTCCAACACGGGCGAACACACGGAATTCCCCACCGAATCATCGTTAGTGCGAGATGGCTCTGACGATTTCTGGGAGTTTCCAGTGCTTCGCTCTGAGTTCCGACTGTGAGGACGGACGGGGTTTGCGACGGGTCCTGACTGGATAATTTAGGCGAAGCCAAATGCGAAATCGGAAAATGTTACTTCGCGGACGTGTGCAACGGACAGCCGAACGCCTATTTCTGCTCGCCGTATAACCCTTATCTCCTGATGTGAGTTCCTCGCCTTCCACCCCTTACCGTAACCCTGAATTTCAGATTCGGCGCCCTGACCCTCATCGTCCTCGTCCTGCTCCTCTGCTTCGGGGGCGTCGTGTACTTCATGTGGCGGAGGATAAAATTCATGGGCGAGCAGAGGAAACAGAAGAAATACGTCTTCCCGCAAATGGAACAAGTGGCCGCGCCTCGAGAACACTCGACGCCCGAAGTTCAAACGAAGTTCTGAGAAGACAAGTCCGCCGGCGGCGTCGTCCGCCGGCCATTCCTCTCCGACCACCGTATCTCTTGTTTTCTATTTGTTTCTTGCACGTGGTAAATTATTCTGCTAAGCGTGGAAACCGTAAAAATGCGCCGCGTGAGATGTTATCGCCGCTGTTGACGCCGGGAGCGGCGCTGTCCGCTAAACTCGCGCTACAGAACCTGTTGCGCGCTGTTTTCGCAGCGAAAACAAAGAGTGCGCCTGTGTGACCCTCTGGGTGATTCTTGAGAATCTCGTTCGTTAAGGAAAGAAGAAGAAGCGGAGATGTCGCTGAGCTCGGTTTCCACCTTCCTCGACTGCCATCAGAACGAAACTTCGTGTGAGTTTGCTCTATAAATGTTTGCTGCTCTTGGAATTAATTGAATTGGGAATTCTGGTGGTCATTTTCCCCTGGTTTGTATTTTGTGCTTTGTGGAAATCAGGAATCTCGATTTCCGTCGGAAATTATTCTGAAAAAACGCGTTTTTGTGCCATGACTCATCCACTTTTGACGAATTTTATGAATGATGGGAAATGCGGAAATCGCGCGAAGTTCTGTGGAGGACGGTTTCTTGTAGGCGATGATGAATCGTTCCCACGTTCATTTTGCGTTTTCACACGAATTCCGGATGATTTTCAAAGTTTCTGTTCGCTGTTGTTATCCTTCTTTCGCTTGCTGGAATCGTTCGCGTAGATTAAAAGACCGGCATTCCCTGTTTGGCCAACAGACTGTATTTACACGTTCCCTATGACACTGACAGTTCCCCGGCGAAGGGTGTTCCATAGTGCATCTCTGGACCACACGCCAACTCGTTTTTCTATATCCACGACTCACGTTCCCTCCTGTTTCAGGTAGTTTCCACTGCAGTTCTCCTCGAAGATGCTACCAAGTCTTCGAGTGCGAAGAAAAGAAAGGAATCTTCTACGTGTGCAACGACCATGACCCCAACATTCTTTGGTGCGTTCTTCAGCTTCAAATCACGCCTAATTTCTCTGTTTCAGGCTCTTCAGCACACTCCTCATCGTCCTCATTTGCTGCATCTCAATCTGCTGTATCGTGGCCTGCGTTTATGGGACGATCCTGGGACTTTTCAAGATCAAGACCAGCGCAAGAAAACCGACGGAGAGCAACCTCGAAGTCCCGAAGATAAGCACGACGTCGTACACGCTGGATCCGAACCCGAATGCTATACAGCATTACGATTCCGCGTACAAGGAGCGGAAGACGACGTTGTAATGTCCCAGGATAAATGATTTTGAGGAAGATTTTTGGTGTTTGTTTTATGTTGTTTGCATGACATTTACGCGGGAATCGTGGGAGGAAGGATTTGAAGGCTGAGGACAAGGTCCAGTCAAGGGTCAAGGAACAAGAATCGATTGTGATGGTCCATGTGTTGTGTTGTAAAGAAGAGAGATGAAAAGATATTTTGTTCCGCTCTGTAATGTATTGTTTGCTAAAGCGGGAAACACCTTCGTACTCCTCGGAAAATACTTAAAGTGAATCAATGTTTGTGGCTGAAAACGGTCGATGGTTACGTTTGCGACCATTCCATAAGCTACGCCGAGAGTACATTGAAAAGGTACTATGTAAGGGAATGCCGGGAGTACCGTGCAACGTCCAGATTGGCACCGACCACAGCAGCCCTCAAAACGATCATGAAATGTCCGGTTCGCGTCACCCACGACCTCTTTTGTCACGTCACTCCGCGTAACTTCCAATCGTCCAATTCCTTCAAGAACCCTTAAACTCCTCTCGTCTTTATTGTGCCCGATTTGTGGTCTCCTTGTGCGTTCTTTGCCGCAAACATCTTCTCAACCACTCCCGAAGACAACGTAAAATGGTCCGAACGGCGGCAAATCAAGGCAGTCACGCGGAAGAAAACTTGAAAACGGCGGAGCGAAGAACTCTGGTGTCTCAATCACAGTTCTGGGCTTCATCGATTCGCCTGTCAACAACCATCTCCCGCTTCCAAACGTGTCCAAAGATGTCCAGAGCGTATAAAACTTTATTGGCGCAGTGTACACAAACATTTGGGACAAAATCTCGGGAATCTCACCAACGCGTTAAAGATCGGTGGTAAGCAGAGGGAATGACGTAGGGCGGCACGCTGACACGGCGCTTCCTCCGCCGTTTGTGGGCCCATTTCTTGTAGTAGTTGTAGGCGAGGAAGACGAAGATCAGCGTGAGAATGATGCAGGCGACGATAGAAAAGATGGCGGTGACGAACCTGGAAAGAAGCGAGGTTACGGTAGCTGGAAATCACATTAGCGACGAACAGGAGTTTGTTGGTGTGACTGATGTGCTTGTGGCACGCGGGTCCGAAGGCAAAGTACTCCTCGCAGATCTGGGGGTCGTTGCAGTCGCCGAATTTGCATGTGCTTTCGCCTGAAACGAGAGAGAGTTTAAAAGGATTCGGAACTCTGGGAAGCCGGTGATGAGAGAAATTCCTGCAAGCACCTGGAATCTGACGCTCCAAATTGTCCAGCTACCCACCGATCCCGCTACCCTATCGATTGTTTCTGATCATAACTAGCGTATAGCTCCAATTGAAAGCGGCATATCAATGGGAACTCGAAAATTACCTCACTTTTCCATGAATGCGATTTTGAACATGTGAGCTACAGTAACCCTGAAGCTAAAAAGCGATTTTCAAAAAAAAAACAACAAATCATCCCGTGTTGTCAAAACACGATTCTAATTCAGATCACCCGCCTTGGATCACTTGCTTATATACAAGCAGAACATAAACAAACAGTTCTTAACATCCGAACTCTCAAATTCCTGAAAACCCAAGAACTCACACTGCTCGAACGTGTCGAAACATTCGGAGTAAGGCGCCGCGGTGGCGTTCATCGTGGCGCGGGAAGCAGAAACTGACTGATTGAGATGTTTTCACGCGCATTATTTGAACAACCCGTTTTTGGACGTCGAGACTAATGTTTTCTCTGCTGCTGAACGGAGTGCTTCTAATTGACTTGCACTTCGCCCCGGCGGGTGATTCAATTAAACGTCGCCTCCGGGTCTTCGGGGCTCCAGAAGACAACAAAGCGGTGACGAATCTGAAGCCACGCGACCCTCGGCGACCCCAAAACTGCCCGGGCCGACGTCAAACGGCGCTTTTACGACGCAGGCGGAAGTGGGCAGCAGCTTGCAGGGCGCATCGTGCAGGCGATCTAATTAAAATTTTAGAGCATTCGCGGCCGCAGATCAAATAATGAAACCTTTCGGACGCGGGCCGCGAGGCCCCAGGACACCGCCACCGCTGCGGGGATAACCTAATCATCAAGTCTCGTCGTCTTATCGCGCGTTTCCCGCTTTAGGCGGTGGAGGAGCGCTTTTTTGGGTCGGGTGTGGCCCTCATCCGCCAGGATTCGCCCTCGTTTACACCAGTTGCGTGAGCGGAGGGACGAAGGAACAAGGACTGCAGCTGCGCGTGGCGCTGCAGATGGCCGCCGCGTTTTTATGCCGGTTTCAGTTTTTATGAAAGAAGCGCGGAGGGAAGAGAGAGGATATGCGCTGGGAGACCTATTAGCAAGAGAGGTTGGCTGGGAAAGGTTCGGTTGGGAGCCAGAAGGTGGAGGAGGACGTTCTCGGATGTCCTTCTCGCCCGCATCCCGAGTTCCAAGCGTTGTTTGCCGATTCCAAATTAATTCTTCGTTTGTTTACTTAAAGATCCCTTTAGGAAAACACTCGAAGATGGCGGTGGGAGCCAATTTACGACAGGCACTTAGGTGACTCTGGGAACCAGTACCCATCTATGTACGTATCTTGTGATGTTGTTGTCTTGGAACTTTTGGTCTTCTTTTGGAATTGCGCTTCTGTTAAATGATTCTGCCATTTTGAAATTCGAAGTAGTACACAGAATCTGCTGCCAATTTCAGGTCCAGATCGTTTCTCTACAAACTGTATATGAGATAACCGCCCTAATTTTGTTGGATTCGGTCCGTTTGGACCTTCGACAATTCTTCCCACAATATAATTAGCCTTTCAAAGTGCGGATTTTTCCGAATTTTCGTCCACACCAACCTTACTGCATTCCCAATTTAGCCCCGGATCCTGACACTTCTCCCCTCGTTCTCGTCTGCGAATATTAGTCTCCTGACTCTCGCGCCATTTCTCGCAATTAATTTTTTATCGTCTCCCCTCTGACCTTTCCGCTCTCTTCTCTTCGGTCTCAAGGTCAGAAAAGAGGAACTTGGCCAAAAAGCAGCATTTTGTTGGTTCGGATGCAAAAACCGATTTGGGTAATTTACAATTAGAATTTGCAGTGAAACTTTGCAATTTCGGGCGGAATTCGGTTAGGGCGAATGCGATTAGTGGGGAAGAAAGCTCTTCTTCCGATTTAAAACGATTTGGAAGAAACATTTGCGAAGAGAGAAGTGGGGAGAAAGAGAGTTTCCATGGGTTCCAATGGGCGCACGTCCCATTCAGGTGCTAGAATCGCCACAATCGGTCACGGGGCCATTGCCCAAAAGCCCCAATTTCAGGTCAATCTCTTCTTTCAGCCTCCATCCAACCCGCTCCTCCTCCGTCCCACTTAAACCCATTTAACGCAACAGCCTCTGTTTTTACAGCCCCGCTGCTCTCCTCGCACCCGATCTCTCCGGCCTCTGTTTGTCCTCCCCGATCGCTTATACAGTTCTCTCGTCACTTTCTATTGTTGATATTTGGGATTCACCGCCAGCGGCCTCTTCAGCTGATCGTCCACTCGGGAGCCCAGGGCCTGTCACCAGACCTTGTCACAACCTCTCTGTGCAAAGCACACTTTTGGCCCCTTTTCTTCGATTATTAATTCGGGCGATCTCTTCAACTATTCATTGGGATTTCGGGCCTTTTCCAAGCTCGAATTCGGCTTTAGGGGTTTCAGGAAATCGGGGGCGAGTGGACGTTGTGGTTTTGTTTCCAGGAATTCCCGATCGGGAAATTGTGATGAATCACGAATTTCGGCAGTTGATTCAGCTGCAAGGGATTGCAGGAGCGCTTGAATATGGACGAGGAGCGTTTGTTTTGTATTGATGACGGCGATTCGAGTGCTTTGAGAGCCTGTTTCGAGTGGATCGGGGGGCGGAGAGGTGGGCGAGAGATTCTGTACATGGTTCTCAAATTGTATTTTTTCGGAAATTTGGAGAATCGCCTTTTTGCCCGGTTAATTCCAAGTCACACCTAATCTCAACCGATCCGGTCCCAAACCTGTTACGCGCAGCCAGTCTTTGTCTTCACGTGCCAATTAACGGCTTTTTCGTGGGAATTTATCGCTCGCGATTAGCTCGCGCGTTTACCGTAATTCTTCCCAATATCGTTTCTTCTCCATTTCCTCCATCATCTTGTTTTCTTCGAAGACCACGTTCTTTGATGCTTCTTCTTATCTCCCAGCTCCGAACTGACCTCCCATCTCCCTTCACATCAACTTGTTTACCTCCCTCGCCTTCTAATTTCTGTGTTTATTTTTACGACCTCTCCTCGACCTCCACATTCTCCCATCTGCTCTCCCTCTCTCCCATCTCCAGCCATCTGGAATTTCCCTCCAAACCGCAATTATCCCAATTTGCATATTGCCCCCTTCTCCTCTTTGTCACTCATTTCGATCTCTTTCGCTTTTTTCTCCAATTTTCGCCCTGCGCGCCCATTGTTTCCACTAGAGTAACCCCCGGGTGTAACTGGGTCGCCGTCGCCACCTAGGATCACTCTCTCCTCGCCTTCCGTGTCCCTCGAAGGCAACTTGCGTAATCGATCGATTACGGTAATCCCGCTTGACAGCGGGGCGTTCCACTCGGAATTCGTCCGTTCCAAGGCAACGGCGACGATAACAGCGCGTGATTCGCGACGTTTCAAGGCCTCCGAACTGTTCGTTCTCCTCCTCTTCGCCCTCCGGGGAAGCACCTCCATTCGTTTTATGTTATCGATGGATCACTTGCGCCAATACGGCCGCGGCGTCGTTGTCGCGTTGTCGCGAACCGGTAGTCAGCCGCCTGTCGCGTCATCCACGATTTATGAATTTGCCTCCTAACGGCGTTTCTTGAGTTGTTGGACCTTTCAGTGGGTGAGCTTTAGATCGTGTAGTTGTTCCATCTTATTTCTGTTTGTGCTCGAGAATCGGTTCCGAAGAAGCGCGTGGATAAGCCGTGTTCGGAAAGTGCGAATGTTCTCAAAGGTCCATGTTAGAGGGGCCTTTGAGTCACATCGGGTGCTTCCAAACTGTAGTAAACATCTGCTTCTTTGTGTTATGTACACAAACACATAAATTATGTTTTGTTGTTAGAACAAATGGGATTTTCTCTTAAAATCGAGTGCAACAAATTGCTTTGTTTTTCCAAACTTTGATACTTTAGGCGTTGCCCCCACGTTCCGCGCCTCTTCTTCCAATTATTTTTCTGTCCATCAGCATACCTAGCATTCCATCTTCGAATCGTTCCGCAATCGTTCGAATCGTTCCCCAGAATCGATTCCCGTAATCGTCGCTAACCATAATTTAGCCGTCATAGAGAATACTAAAACTGGATATCCATGTCGAATTTACCCGAAACCCATTAAGTTCCTCGCGGTTCTCAACCCGTTTCACTTTTTCTTCCCTTCGTCCATACCATCAATCGTTCCCAATTGGCCGTTTGGGCGATGATGACCGCAAATTAGCAACTAAAGATTAAACATTTTATTAGATCGCGTATAAAGAACCACTTTGGGTTTTGTTGTGACCATTGTTCTCCCTTGCTGGCGCTTATAAATATGCGAATGATTTCGTTTATTTGGAATTTCGAAATTAGCAAACTTCACGCTGGAGTCCTCTCGCTCGCCTCCTGAAGCTAATACCTGTGTTCTGCTCATTCTTTGTTTGCCCAGTCTGTCGGCGCCCTTTTACAACCCGCGATTCATGCTCCCAGGCCAGTTCTCCTCCTCTCCCAACCTCGAACTTCTTCGAATTGTTTGTGTACCCCCTCCTCGACTCCAAGACCAGTTCCTAACCCCGGAATCGTCCCCAATCCCTTAATTATCCATTGCCCTCCTTTGGCCATTTTGCCGTTTCGCTTCGTGCTTCTGTTTTGCCTCTCTGCGTGCAATCCAAAGCGCAGACGGCGTTTAATCGACTCTTTGTCTTATCTTTTCAATTATCGAAACTCGCGCTTCTCGCCTGCACTTCGCAGCGCGCGAAGGAGGCGTCGTTACGCTTCCTCGTTTGTTTGCTTTTTGGCGCAGAAAAACCGAATTTGCGCTCATTAGAGAGGCGGTTTTATGGTGGCAGCGAGTTGACACTGACACCTTGGCGGAAGCGGGGTCAAGTGAGCGCTGGATTTGCCTGAGTGGCTCGGTTTTTATAGATTGCGTTTGGACAGTTTTTAAGAGTTCGTGTGGCTGATAATCCTTCGTCGCGGGTCGTGATCGGTGCTTGAAAAGCCGGGTTGTATTTGGCCTTTTCTAGTGAAGCGATTTCTGTTCGTGCGAATTCATGTTTACGACGTTTCGAATTTTCCCTTTAAGAATTCTTCTAAAGTTCTCCCATTCTAAAGGTCTGTTTTCATCTGCATTTTTGTATTTTTTAACGCTACATTTGGTTCTCGCCCAACTGCCGCACACCTGAATCTCTCTTTTTAGGTGGGTCTGTGCTTGTTTCATCCGTGCTCTTCTCCGCGATTTCCGTCCATTTCGCGTCATACAGTAACCTCTCCCCTCATTCAGCCCGGATTCCAGAAACCCAGCGAATCGCTCTCCTGAATGCGCAACTCACGCCGCCCTCCGGCGACGCTGGACACGATCGTCGAAATCTCGGGCGCGTCGTGCTCCGACGAAGGCACGCTGGAATCTCCGACGACGGCGCTGATCGACGAATTTGAGATCGGGGACAACGAAGTCGTCGTGGACCGAAGACTCGCCTTCCTCGTCATCGGCACCCTCGTCCTCGCCGGAACCACGAGCATCTGGATCTACTGGAACGGCGTGGACGACGGAAACGTGGTGACGCTAGCGCTGCTGGTCGTCAGCGGGTGGATGCTGGCGGCGACCTGCATCATCGGAAGCCGAAATCTTGTGAACAAGCGCAAGGAGGCGTATCTGAAGGGCGAGGCGAGCCAGTTCAGCGAATATGTGGTGAGTTTGGAGAATTTGTATGCCTCTCAATATGCAACGTTTTAGAAACAAGTGACGAACCCAGAAGCGATGAGGGAATCGACCGTGATCGGCACAGGAAAGCCGCTGTTCTCGCTGTGGGTTCACCCCCGCAAAGGCGTCTTCGTGTAACCTCTCGCGGATCAGAAGGTCTCCGAACGTTTAAAATTGAAGTGATACTCGAGTGCCTTACGACTTTAATATTTCATGGAGCGAACAGAAATGTACATAAATCGATCAGTTCTTCTTCAAATGGACCTTTTCGCCTCCGCCTCCTCCGCTGCGGGTAACGGGGATCTGTCTGGCCTTGTTTCTGTAGAGGAGCAGGATGAAGGAGCGGAAGGAGTAAAGGGCGACGAGGCTCAGGCAGAAGAGAATAATCACGAAGAGGGTGACGAGGAGCATCTCGGCCACGCTGCGGAATACGGGCAAATGAGGAAACAAGGCGCCTAAAAGGGAGACTTCCCCAAGCAACCAACAGGTTCGACGACCGTTCCAGCGAGTGGCCGAAGCGCCGGAGATGCCGGTTTCAGAGTTTTTGTGGCGATTGCGCGAAAAATTGAAAATGAACCACGTCTTTTGTTTTTGGGTGGAATTCTGCGTAATTAGAGCGGTGGGGTCCGCGTATATAAGCGCTGCTCAGATTTGGAATTGCGCTCAAATCGATTCGATTTCGTTAGAATCAATGAAATTTATTAAATCTGAGTCCTCCACTCTCCTCGACTCTTCAATAATATCCATTCCTCTGCATTCGATATTGCCTCGTGTCGTAATCGCTAGGATGATGATCGCGGTATCTTGGATCGGGGTTCGCTGGATGAGGCATTACGTGGACTCCTCGCGCCTGGTTGAAGACGATATCTCCGTCGGTTCGGACGGGGTTACGGTAGAAGGAGTACCGAAACGCGCGGCAAACGTAGCAAGCGACCAAGCTCGAGCAGCAGAGGAGGACGATGAAGAACGAGATCAGCATTATCCACCTGGAACGAACATCGAACGCGTTGTTCTAGCAGTAAACAAGCATGGCAATTATCAAAAAACTACGTACATAATCGTCCTCGGATCCAACGGCATGCACACGTAGTTGTTATCTCCGCTCCCATTGCAGTTGCTCACGTAAACGCACTCCGACTTCTCGCAGAACGATCTGCCTAAACTCGGAAACCGTGAATCCAATCTCGAGATAAATCTAAAAACGCACAAGAATCGATCGAGTCGTAGCAGACGACGTGATCTCCCGACACGCGGTTTCCCATTTAGCGCCGCAGAATGACTCTTAGAAACACAAAACGGGCGCTTCTATCTAGGACAGGTTCGCGCCCCGAAGAAAACGAGCGCGGGAAGGGTGTGGCAACGAGGACGGCGGCTCATGACATCTTTATTATTAGGAAGTACAGAGGTAAACAAGGAAAAGGAGATTCAGTTGATGCAGCTGCGCTCCTCGTCGGGGAATTTGAACTCCATGTTCATCGTTCCGGCCTCGAACCACTTGGTGACCTTCTCGGAGCGAGTGACGTATTCGGAGGGAACGCCGAGGTCCACTTTGCGCTGGCAGGGCTGCAAGAAATTGAAATCATAGAAGGTTTTGGACTCAACACTTCAATTGAATGAAGCTACGGATAGTTTGAGTTGGCGAACTCTCGGTTAAACCATTTTACCTTGATTCCGTCGTCGCAGTCGTGGTAAACCTTAAATGAACGAATGGTAAATAGGAAAGATATTGGTTTAATAAACCTTGAGGTGCACGTTCATGTCGAAAATGGATCCAACGCCTCCCTGGAGTTCGAAGTTGCCTTGAGCATCGGACTTGCCGGCGGCGAGTTGGTCATCGGTTCCTAAAATCAGGGGAATATTTTGCATGCAATAGAAAGAGCAAACAGTTCGCTAAAATTGTATCTAAAACGTGCTTACCAAGCTTGTTCTTGTTCCAGAGCTTGATCTGAGTGTCCGCAAGGGGCTTCGTTCCGCAGAGAAGCCTTCCACGGATGCCGACGGACTGCTGCCGGAAGGCGACGGAAACGCCGACGAGGGCGACCAGAAGAATCAGAAGCTTCATCTCTGAAACGAAAAGCAGAATTAGCGTCGCGAAGAAGAAGACCAAAAGCACGGCAAGAGTTCAGAGCACCCGACCAGTTCTCCGCGAAGGACTGGTTGGAGAAGGTCGGCGGCGATTTATCGTTTCGCCGTTAGGCGGCGGCAGGAGATGAGCCGCGGATGTTTGTTCGCCGCCTGACGTCTTCTTCTCTCCTCCCAACAAAACATTTTGGCTCGTGAATCATTTTCCAACGCGACAAACACGAAGAGATTTCGTCTTCGCGAGGAGAAACTCCTTTGTGTGAACAGGTTTGCGCGTTTTTCGGGCGCCGCTGAATCGTGCGATTCGGCACAACGGGAGGGCGATGGGGACAGGGAAGTGCGAGCGGAGAGGGCGAACGACAGCTGATTCACGGAAAGGAGGTGGTGTTTGGGCGGTGGAGAATTGATTGTTGGTCATGTTTGTTGTGGTCGGTGAGTATTTGGTCAACGATCGGACGGAGATCGGAGGTTGTGGCCACTATGGGAGATTTCGAGAAAGGAGAAAAGTTGGAAATGGTCAGAAACATGGAAGGAAGAAAATAAAGAAAAGGCGAAATCAGAATCTGCTTTCGACTGAATGTAGAACGTTTGCCAGTCGTCGTATTCGCTCAAGGACGCAGAATATTTCAATCGGTCAGTGGCAGCTATGAGCGATTTCTTCAGCGCTTTCAAACTTGAAGACGCAGCAACTGGCTTGCGCTTTAGAAGCCAACTGTTCGCGTTCGTGTTTACTTTGGTTAAAGTTCGAAGGATAATATTTCGTAAAACGGCCGTGTTTTGAACATCCAAAAGATCAATGCTCAAGAGGTGTTAATGGTGGACACGCAATCAACGTATTCTGGAAGAATCCATTCGCCGGAGGAACATCTCGTAGAAGCCAGGACCTTGGGCAACAGCGCTATTGTTGACTTGAAGCCTCCATTTGTCGTTGTCCACAGGGGCGATGGTAGGCTCAAGATGGATGATGTCCCACTTCTACTCGAAGAAGTCGGTGGATGTTCGGCCTGCCGAGTTGAGCTTTTTGGTCATCTTGGCGATGTCGCCGTATTTGACTAAATGCAAAAATTAACATTTGTCGCCGTAAACACACCTAAACAACATTCGAAGCGCTCAGTTCCTGTCAGCGTCAGCCAACGCAGGGCAGCGAACTTAGACGAGGAGCGCACGTGCGCGCAGACGAGCATTCTGTTGACATGCTCGAAGACGGCCGCTTAAAATTTGATCTTTCTAAATTACTTAAGCGTGCTAGGAGAGGGTCGACATGTCAGCACAAACCCAGGCGTGAAGCTGCGGATAGGGCTAACTCTCCACTGGACATTCTTCCCCGTCTTCCTGGGCGTCAGCTTGCCGTAGATGTCGTCCGGGTTGGTGTCGACGTTGTAATACTGGCGGACTTGGCAGCTTTGGAAAAACAATGGCAACCTCGTGGATCCCGTCGATGACGGTCTCGCCGGAACCTTTGGCGTCTTCAGCGTCCGGACAAACAAACGTTAAGCTCCTGCAACCATATATTAAATATGTCTAGTGTATGTATGCAAGACTTACCTTTTTTGCGATCGCCTCCACCAAAATAGAGTTATCTCATCCGTCCGCAAAGAAATTGATTTTCTTGGTGATCTCAGTCACCTCGACGGACTCGGTGATCGTCGTCGCGGTCCTTCAGCCTTGTTGGGTCTTCCTCAGTGCCGGTCGTCGGCTCAACGACGGACGTCGACAGAGCCTCGGACTATTCCTTGGCGGTCTCAGCAGGCTGCTCGTAAACTTCGTCACCCTCTTCTTCGTCTTCCATCGCGGAGTCGTCCGACTCATCGGTGGCACTCGGTGGCACTGGAGTCGATGTACCTATTCATTCCCCGCTGCTGCTGTGAGTCGGTCGCTCCCCGACACTTACCTTAAAAGAGCGAGCCTTTGACTTCTTGGCCTCGGCTTCCGTCTTCCCCCTGCAATGGACATCTTCCACAGCCTGAATCTGAACCTGAAACAAACAATCACTTGTGATTGCTACTCAATCAAACAGAAATCAACAACTGCGTTTTGCCCAGCTTCAATCTGCTCTGGTTTTACGACATCCGCGATGCACGGTAAAGTTCTTCCCAAAGCGGACGGACCGATCGGGAGCTCGAGTAGCGATTTTAAACAGAAGATGCCAATTGAATAGAATCACATTTAGGTAGCTTTTACAAGGAAGCAGCAAAAGAGCCAAACAAGTTCATTAAGTCCTTAACCTTATTGCAAAAGGTAAAAATTCACATCGATTTTCTATGATCAATGGAATCAATGTTCAATGTTAATCGAAATAAAACAACTCATTTCCGATACGAATCAATAAAAATCTGCGTTGTGGCTGAACGAAAAAAGAATTTCTGAATTCGTCGGAAACTCTTACTCATCGACGCGTCACCGGCGTTTTTGTGTTCTATTTTTGTTTTGTTGTAACTGCTTTGGAGCATGTTTGAAAAACATTTCAGATCAGCTCAAAAAGTCAGTTTATGTTTTCGTTGTTGCGTTTACCTGTAAAAGTGCTTCTAAGGGTCATTAGAGATCTTATCACCTCTGTTTTTAAGATATAAACGACACTTTTAACGGTGTTTATGGCATTTTTATGTCTTATCTTGTTTCAGAAACGTCTAGACTGTAACAGATTCATGCAGCAGCCGCTTCCAACCGATCTTTCCAACGCTGCCCAACGCCTTCTCGCTTCCCAACTGCTTTCCGCCTTTTGTTCAAACCTCAACTTTGTTTGTCGGTTCTTTCAGTGACCTTGACTCATCCTATTCTCAAGTTTTCTGGAAACAGTGGAGGATTGACTCACCTCCGGCCTTTCTTTCAGTTTCCACAAAAACCCATTTAAATGTGGTCTCTTGCGCCATTCCCCAGATTGTTTCGCTCTGTCTTGGTGAAACTTCTTCGCTTCCTCCTCTGATCTAGAGTTTTTGTCTTTTCTTTTATTTGCCAGATTTCTAGAAAAACAAGTAACCTGAGCCTCCGTCGCTACATCAACCCAAAGAATTCGTTCTTCACCCAGTTTTTGCCCTACACTTCAATCTGTTCTCGCGTCATTCGTTCTTTGGTGTTTTGCCCATTTTGGATTCTGGTTCAGAGAACATCTATCTTCCACATTGACCGTTTTTCTGCATTCATAAGAGCTTTCAAACAGCGACCGCAGAAAAGATCCGCAATCCTCTTCTAATCATCTCCTAACACACCACAGATCGAACGTTCTCTGCTCTCGGTCAATCCGTATCCTCTCCTCGTCAACAACAACAACAACAGAAGTTCCTCCGAACGCTTCCCGATTCCCATAAAACGTTCTCTGACTCACTCTACACACGCCGCGAATCTAAGCGAATCGTCAGATCAAAAGAATATTTCCGCCGCATTTCCATATTTTCCGCTCTGCTCCCAATCAGTCGCATAGTCACTATCCGCGCTAAGCGGATTCCCGAGGTCGCCTCCGGATCGGAACACAATTTGCTCTTGACCGTACTCCTCCCCTCTCATCGGCGCTTAAAAAGCGGAATCCGCCGTCAGTTGTACGCACTGTTTCATGGCATCATTGTCACGATCTCCTCGTCGCCCGTAATTCATTCCGCTTTTCTGAATTTTGCTGCGACCTTGAATAGATTATGGAAGTGTCGAAGATGTCTTAATCAGTCAGTTGATCACTTAAGATGATGAATTGGAACGTCGAAAGTGCAGCGAAAACGTGTTTAAACTTTTGGAAACTGGGGGTTGCAGGGTCGGCGCGCTACAAATGACGTGGATTGGGTCTTGGCGCTAATGGGAGAAACCTCAGTATTTAAATTTACCTTTTAGAGTGCTTCGCAGGTCTTCTTGGAGCTCCCACCTCCAGACTGTTTTTGAGTTTTCCGAGTCATTAAACGCTTCGAACCTGTTTTTCACCTGCTATTCACCCAGACTTCATGTACTCTTAACGCTATTTTGTTGTTTTCCCGGCTCAGAGCGAATCGCCCTTTCCTGTCACATCTGCCACTCAGAACTCTTGTTTTGCCACGCCTAGCCCCATCCTCCTCGAATCCGGCGTCCATTCGCTCGCACCTTGTGTGCCCCTTAACTAAACACCACTGAATAGTCGATCTCCCGCTCCTTCTTTTCTTGCAACATCGCCTTTTGTGTAAATTCTCGCGGAGCACTCAAACGGGCATCGCTGCACCCGATCACTGATCGCGGCCTCCGCCCCGAGTGCCACCAGAACCGGTTCGCGGGTGCCATTCGCCTCCGTTCGAGTTTCTCATCTCCATTTCTGTTTCATTCTCCTTTTCAGCTATGCTGGAGACCCTCCGCTCGAAACTCTCCCTGAAACATCCGCTGGGCCGCGCGCTCCTCGGCGAGTTCGTCGGCACCGCCGTGCTCCTCGTAAGTCAGAATCTCCCTGTTCCTCTACTAACCTCCTCTTTCCAGGTGATCATCTGCTGCTGCGTCGCCCAGGAGATTCTTTCGAAGGGAAAACTCAATGAAATGATCAACATCAACGTCGGAGTTGGACTCGCCGTCGCCTTCGGAATCGCCATTACTGCGAAACTCTCTGGTGGGTCAGCGAATCTGGAAATGTGCTCAGAATAACGGTTTCAGGAGGCCACATTAATCCCGCCGTGTCGATTATGTTCTTCAGCTTCCGTCAGATCAGTTTCGTCAAGTTCGTCCTCTACTGCGTTGCCCAGACCCTCGGAGCCTTCGTCGGAGCCGCTCTCACCTACATCGTTTACTACGGTAGATAGCCCCTATGAATCTATCTCCGAGCTCCTAAATTCCAGATGCCCTCAACGCCTACGACGGCGGCGTCCGCGCTGTTTACGGAGAGAAGGCAACCATCGGCGTTTTCGCTTCGGTTCCCGGCCCCCATCTCGGATCAATCAACGGCCTCACCGACCACGTAAGCCTCTCTCTCTCTCTCTCTCTCTCTCCATCCTCCCCTAATCCCAATTCCAGATCATCGGGACCGCGATCTTCTGCATCTTCATTTGCCACATCACCGACAAGCGCAACAGCTACCCGGCTTGGACTCAGCCCCTCATCATCGGTGTCAACTTCGTCATGATCGGAACCGCATTTGGCCTCAACGCCGGATATCCCTACAACCCTGCTCGCGACCTCGGACCCCGCATCTTCGCTATCCTCGTCGGATACGGTAGCGAGGTGTTCAGCTACAACAACTACTCGTGGTTCTGGGTTCCCCTCGTCGGTCCTATGATCGGAGGCGTCCTCGGAGGATGGATCTACCAGCTTGCCGTCGGATTCCACGTTCCCGATGACAACGAGAACAAATACGAATTGGTGGCCGTGAAGAACGGAAAGGACGTCGAGGATCCTTAGGCTGGAAACTCCGAACCTGAAAGTATCCAATACTAACAATGCTGAATGTTCTGCATCTCACATCTTCAATTTATTGAATCTACAACTTTGTAATAAACGAAACACAAACGAAATAATCCAGATTTGTATCGGTAATCTAAAAATAGAAAATGATCGAAAACAAAAGGTCACAAATGCTACGCTCACAGGTGCATTGGGACCACCGTTGTGAGTCTTCAATCCAATATTTACCCCGTTCACAGCGGAGAATGAATAAGCATGACTCAGAATTCTCCACCGTCGAAATCACAAAAATATTGACCAACAACCACAACAAAACACTCTTCGCGGACCAACTCTTGTCACGACAACTTCCTCATCCCGCATACCTAACCGCGCTCCCACGAGTATCATATCTCGCGCAGCCCTCGAGAACCCAACACGAGTCGCAATTTCGGTCGGCGCGTCCACCGCAACCGCGTGTTTTCCTCGCGGCTAATCCGTTTACATTCTGCGTTCTTCACTTGTTTTCTGTTGACTCTTCTCCACACTCGCGTTTTATGACTTCTTCGGTACTCTCGCGCTCCAGGATTCCACACACGACGGATGAATTCTCCTAAACCGCCGACCGAATCCGACGCGCATTCCAAGCGCTCTTCAATTCTAACGCCGATTTCTTCCATTTCCTATTCGGATCCATATGAATGTGAGTTCGGAAAGAATCTTCGAGGATCATCCTTGTAACTTCTAATCGTTGTTCAGATCTTGGGCACAGGCACAGCTACCGCTGGTACCACCGCTGCGAGGTCATCTCGGGCTTCGCCATCGGATTCCTGGTGCTCCTTTTCCTAATCGCCTTTGTTCTCACCGTAATGATCGCAATAAAATTTATTGAACTGTAATCATTAGCACCGTTATAACGACTTATCCAGCGGGCGTAAAACCACCCCTTCCGCCGTTCAGGAAACTGCCGAAACCGTTGATTAATGCGCCGAAGAGTTGCTGGCCTGATTGTCCAGGTCCGAGGCCGGGAAGTACAACTGAAAAGAGAGATTAGATTCGGATGGAGACCGGCTCAAAACTTACTTTGTGGTGGCGGTGTT
This sequence comes from Steinernema scapterisci, assembly GCA_000757745.1. Lineage (NCBI taxonomy): Eukaryota > Metazoa > Nematoda > Chromadorea > Rhabditida > Steinernematidae > Steinernema > Steinernema scapterisci. The sequence goes on from KN166309.1 coordinate 56,501, forward strand.
GTGCTGGGAGGAGGAGGCAGAGGAACGCATTTGTCGTCCTTTTGCTGGAACTGGCATCGGCAGAAACAGCGTCCTCGGTAGCAGCCGGAGTTCGGGGGACATTGTTCCTGGACGAAGCAGTGGCCGCCGAGGGCGACTTTGTTGTGACAGCTCGTGTCGCGAGAGAGATTCGCCTGGAAGGAGATAAGGGGTTAGTTACGGATACGAGTAAGGAAAATCAAAGAAATCGTTTCAGGACATTCTACATCGGCCTTAGGACACTTTATATTCACACTCACATAGTGTTATAAGAGGTTACAATGGTACAATTTGTGTCAAAGTCGTTCACGTTGAAATGATGTAATATTATCCAAAATGAAGAACGTTACATCGGCCGTTTTCCTTCCTTGAGCTCGTATGATGAAAGTCATGACCAAAGTACGAGTTCTTAACTTTCTGGGCTCCATAGAACCATCTCTTAGTGCCATTCTACGTTAACCTTATGAGCAAAACAACCGCATTGCCTACACAACTGGAATCTATGAATTATGACACTAGAACGCATTGTTATCTCGCGCATGCCACTACGTTTATAAATCGGAAACGGTCACGCCGCGTCCAACTCAGCACATCGACGCGATGGTCGCACAATCCGGCCTCTCCTACGCGACTCTAAATGCTCTGGCCATCCTACACACAGGCGACCAACAGATAAACAATACATCCGCCTACGAATTCTACGAGTAAGTTCTTAACGCCTCAATATCTCCTTATAAACACCTCTCTCAGGACGTTCTTCGGGAAACTATGTAACAACAAGGACACCTGGAAGCAATCGGTCAGGCACAACTTCTGCACTACGAAATACTTCGTGAAGATCTCCGATGGGCTGTACACCCTGACACGAGATCCGATCTACGTTGTCAAGTTCAAGAAAGCAGTCCAGAAGAGATGTACTCCAGACAATCTTGCTATCACCCGGCAAGAAATGTCGCAGCCGCAGTACCTGGAACACTTCTTGCAGATATTCTACGATTGGGCGGACGCGACCCTTGCCTATGCGCAAGCGAACCCTTTCCCGACGCCTCCTTCGGATCCTGAAACTGGAAATAAAAGTTATGCAGTGAACAAACGTAACAGAAAGCGGAAAGCGGGCGAAATGAGTGAACAAGAGCAGGGAATATTAAGGAGCCTGAATGTCCCAGTGAAACGGGAAACGGAAGATCAGATGTACGCACTGCCTGGATCTCAAGAAGCGTTCAGTACTCCGCAGGAATCGCCTGAAGGATATGCTTACGGCAATTCTCAGAACTACCAAGAAAGATACGACAGCCCAGCTTCATCCCAAGCGCAGGCCCCCATCCATCAAACGCCGAGAACGTCCCAGCTCGTAAGAGTTTACAGTGTGACGCAAGATGGGCGAAGAATACCTCTCAACGTTTACCGTCAGCAGCATGTACCCACGATGCCGCAGGAGAGTCAGGTCGTTCAAACTCCGCACTTCGAAACTCCAGATCAATCGCCCCAGCCTTCGACGACGTCACAGGGGCGCTTAACTCCAAACATCGAACCTCAAAGTGCAGGATCTTCGCAATCCGAACAAGTTCCGCAGCCAGTGGAAAACGTGTACGAATCGACTCAGCCGGGATGCTACGGTGGGATGCACACGGTGTTCACGCAGGTTCCACATATTTCTGAACACTGTTTCATATATAACTACCCTCCGCAGCAGCTGCAGTTCCCTGGTGAAGCATGGAGGGAAGCTTATAACACAGTTCACGACTTATAGAAAAATAGTGAAAACGATGTGATTAGGAAATGTTCTGTTTCACAAAAATGCTAAAAAATAATAAATTCCACATTGTCTTTTCTATCTAAACAAACTGAGATTCAAAATCAAAGAACCAAAAAGCTACGCCCTTAAATTATAATCGCGAAATCTAAAAACCAACCTCGTTGCAGTCCTTGGCGCAGAGTTGGCTTGGGTTCTTCATCGGGTTCGTGAGCGCGTCCATGAACGGGTGGAACGACTTCATGCACACGCATTTCCCGTTCATGCACTCCATTCCTTCGCCTCCTCCGCATTGGCTGTCGTTGGAACACTCGGATCCGAGTTGTCCTCGAGCCACGCAGTCGCCGTGGAGGTAGAGGGCATTTGGAGCCAGTGCGTTGCAGGGCCTACGGCAGCAGGAAGCTTGGGAGAATCCGCCATCTGAAAACGAAGTTTTCATAAGAGAAATGAATCAGGAAACTCACCAGAAATTCTATAACAGTAATGGGTATCCGAGGGGCATTTGTTGGAGGAGTTCGCGTTGGGTTCGCAGGAGTAGTTGACGTCGATGTGTGATCCTAGCGGGCAGACCTTCGGGCAGCAGTGGCCGGTCGGGGATTCTTCGGACGTGATGCACACGTGTCCAATGGGGCAATCGTCGGACTCGGGCACAAAGTTGTGCACCTGAGCCATGGACGCCTTCCTCACGCAGCTACCGCTGGGAACTCCGCCCAGGGGACAATTGGCGGCGGCGACGCAGCGAGATCCTTGCTGGACGGTGCCCGAGATGCACACGCATTGGGAGTTGAGGCACGCGGAGAACGGCGCGGTGCAGTCGTAATGCCGAGAGCAGCGGTCGCCGACCCTGGAAACTGAAAAGAGGGAATCAGTGGAGGAAACCTTGGACCTGAGATAAGGGACTCGAGGAAGGGAAGTGGTCGTCAGAGGAGGAATGCGATGCATTGGAATACACGAGATTGAGTTCGAAACAGGGTTATCGCTTCGGAAGCCATTCGAAATCCGCCGATTCCGACCAAGGCGCCACAATCCACCCACAAACAAACGAACCTGTAACGCACTCTCCGTTCCTCAACGAAGTTGATCCTCTTTGGACACACTGGCACCTTCCGTTCCGGCAAAACAGCGGCTCTCGGCACTTCGTGGAGCATTCGGCACCCATCTTCGCAGGCACTGAAGCAGAAATCATGAATCTTCGAAATCCCGAACTCGAAACTCACATTGCTGGCACGAAGGCCGCATCCCCTTCTCGTCGACCACCTCTACGTAGTGAACGTGGCAGCGGCACCTCCCTCGCAAACACACGGAACCCTTGTTCTCGCAGTCGGTGTTCAAGTCGCATGGTCCGCCGAGCTTGGACTTACCTGAAAAGAGGATAAGCGTTAGATGCAAGAAAAGGGGCAGCGCCCAAAAGCCCACCTTCACATGGCCGATAGTTGGAAGAAGCGGCGTGTGAGAGGAGGATTAGGAAGATGAGAACGCGAAGAAGCATTTTGGGAGAAGACTGAAGGATGACCCGAAATCGCGCAGCATCGATTTGCGCGTTCTCAGTTCGCCCGAAGGGATCTCGAATCGATCGGCGACGTCGGATGCGCGAGAGAACTGGAAAGGTCACTCGAAGCGACGCCGAGCGGATTTCGACCGCCAACGGCCGGCGGCGGACGTGGCGAGGTGACCAGCGGCCGTGGTTTCTGGGCGCTCACCGCAACATTTTTGCAGAATTCTGGGTCGAATATAATACTTTGTTGTTTTTGTAGCTGTGGAGGGTGGATCTCGTTCTTCGGACTTGGATAGAAATCGTTTATTTACACGCGAAAACGGCTTCAGATATGTACAGAATAGAAATTGCCTTGTCATGGATTCGACTTGGTGCTAACTGGTAAAATGGAAATCGGCGATGATGATGCTGAATGCGGTTGTTGGGTATATTCAGATCCTTGTTCGCCGCTCTTGGGAATATCTTCTGTGGACCTGATCACGGCTATAGTGATGGCTCCGATGACAATGAGAAGAATGAAGGTGTAGAGGCAGATTCGGAGAAAAAGGGCGCGTTGGCGGACGAAGAGATGACGTGAGTCTTGGGAAAGCTGCGGCCGGATTTCTGAAATCGGAAAAGATGAGTCAGGAACTGGTTTCCAGGTGAAGATAAGTAAGCGGTTTGTGGGAACCTGATGGAGCAGACTGGCTTAAGTGGTTCCTAAGCAACTTCCAAAGTCAAATTCCAAAAATCTGCTTTTGCGCTACAATTCCCGCTTATCACGTAATCGCCCGGCCAGGTCTGCACCCTCCACACGTGTCTCTTCTCCCCGTTTCTCCCAAAATAATCCCACATTTGCGTCACAACGAACATTTCCCCACTACGAACCGCGCCCTTTCTGCACAGCTTTCGAAGCCAAGCATGAACCAGCTCACAATCTACTCACCTGGGGCAATTCTCCTTGGCCTCCCCGGGTAATTCGTCCTTGTATGCAACGTGGCTATCACCTCGGGCGTCAAAGTCATGTTTCCCTCTTCGAGTTGCTTCGAAACCATCGCTTCTTCGTAGGTCGGCGGAAACGCATAAGGCGAAAAAGGTTCCGGTGGAGGTTGGATGTGATCAGAACTTCTTCTGGAGGATCTCCGGCCTTGGGGCGCCTGGGTCGGTGCTACTGTGGCTACAGTATCTTCTGGCGGGACGGCTGCAGGCGGCATCACCGAAGTTTCGTCAGCGGTCGCGGTCATCATTTTGGAAAATGATCTGCAAGGACTCGCGGAGTCAATCTTCTTGGTTTCGTCATCATCAAACAAACGAACGCGCGTAATCTGGAAAAACGAAGAAAACGGCAAAGAGGGACGGAAAGAAGAGAGTTAGGGTGCACGGAGGAGGTGACTAAGGATGCGCCGCACGGAGATTCTGAAACGCGGCGGTAAATGTCAGGAAGTGATCCGAGGAGGAGGCGCTGTTTGATTTTGTTCTCTCGAGATAGCGCGATTGTGCTCTTAAAAGCCAGAAAGTACAGTTCGAATCATGTCTTAGCGCGGGGGTCTGGGATCGTCTGGGGTACATGGTTAAGCTAGGCGAAGACGGCGACCTTCGGACACAAGCCAGTTTAGTCATAAAGCAAATGAAGACGGGGTGATAGGAGAGGAGGGATAGGGGAGATTGCAGGATTGCAGGATTGCACTGTTTGACATTCCGGCAAGACGCGGAATTGGAGGAAGTTCAAGTGTTTGCTTAGAATAACGCGTCCCGAGGGAACGTTTGGACAAAATTAGACGCGAGGAGAAGTACGGGCTGACGCGGCACGTGCAAAAACGTGGAATCTGACGCAAGACGCGCAATGTAGAAGTTCAGCAACAAAAGAGTGTTGGGATGTGGAAATGGTTGGAAAAGTCAACAAACTCAAGGTGATCCATAACTGAACAAGTCTTCGTGTGCTCAAACACCCCAATTGTGCCTCTAAGTACAACCACAGATCGACCAAGAAGCACAATCTCGGGAGCCACTGAAGAATCGGTCTTCGTCGTTGTTCCTTCCTGGACGCCGCTTATCGCTTATTTCGTTCCGGAGCACCCGGGCAAACAGTGAGTGCATAGATTGAATTTCACTTATGCCCATCTCGTTTGTTTACCTGCGTTCGGAAATTCGATAAAAGAACGAAAACTGTTTTGATTGGGAGTGGGCGATCTAAGGAGAGATTAGAGGACCAAACATTAGAATTTGAAGTTTGGAATGCTGTTGTTGGTTGCAGAGAATGAAAACCGATTCGAAAAGAAGTTTAAGGTATGTACAGGTTTGGGAATTGGCACCATAGATCAGAGACGTCAAAAATCTGAGAATCAGTTCGATTGAAAATGACTCGAGCTCTGCTTCTTCCAGAGCTCCAACCTGCTTCCAGCAACGTTTTTGAAGTTCTCGGATTAAGCGAATATTGCACAAAAAAGCCAAGCAAAAAGCGAAGAATTCAGCGATTCTACCGAAATTCACGTAAAGGCCCAGCGAACACGGGAATAAGGAAGACAGCCCGACGTGGATTCTTATCGACCTTCTCTCTTCTTTACCAGCCGAGCAACGTTTCTTCGGCTTTGAACTCTTGGCACCCCGAAAAGAGCGCGAATAAACGTCGTCACATGCTGATCACGGCGACCAGCCGACGGACGACTCCTCTGGCGCTTATCAACGGAGCGCCGTGATCGAAACGCCGCGTGGAAACAAACAGAGCGGTGAAGAATGGGCCCCTTGGGCCGGTGGAGGTGCGGAGATGCGGCAGCAGGAAACGGGGGGAGGATCCGGGAACCTCGTGTTAGTAAACAGTCGGGGGTGTAGGTTAGGAGAGGAAGAAGAAGTCGGCGCCGGTGATGACACCCGGGCAGAAATCACGTAAACGAGCTGATTGAACCAGGATGGAGTGTTTGTTTAGCGGTGCAGGCCGTCAAGATCAACACAAATAGCTCCAAAATAAATTTGTTTGGATTCGATTTTTAATGATTCTTATTTTTGTTCTAGGGAATAAGTTGGTCTTTGGATTCGAGCGACGCAAGTTACAAGTTTCCGCGGGGCGCCGCCGCGTAAAATCCGACTTGAACAAACATTTTTTAGATTAACCGGGATGATCTCTGGGTTCGCGGGAAACTCGTCGGGCGGAGGCGCGACCGTTTTTTTGCGGGCGTCGAATTTCGAAAGTTCGGAGATCTTATCGGTGCAAGTGAGGAAGAAGCTGACGTGGGTGGCAAAGCAAGAGAGGAGGCGTCAGAATCGTCATTTCGGAATTCTTGTATCGATATACCCGTTGCAAACCAAGTGAACGTTAGATCTTGGTGCACTTCCACGGATCAAAAAGATTATTCTTGCAAGCAGAGTTTCGCAAGGAAATTAAGAAGCCGATCGCCATTGTTCTGAAGACGGGCAATCGACGCGATGGAAGCCGAAGTGGTTCATTCAAGAATGTGGGTGTACGAAGCATGAAATGACGCATGCTGCGGCATAACAGAAATGCGTGTTTTTAGAATTCTCACAGCTTTTGTTGTACACGTAGCTCCGGTTTCTGTCTGAGCTAAATGTGGAATAACATGGCATTGCAAGATAGCAAAGTGGACGACTTGCACGATCACCCAAAACATCAAAAAAGTATTTGGATTACGGTGTTTTGCGCGGCTTCTTATAGTTCTTGTTTTTAGCAGATTTCATTTTGCTTTGACAGCGCGAGAATCGGACTCTAAGTTGATCAATTCAGATCTTCTTTTCAGCGCTTGTCACACAACTCTAACTGTCAGATTTTCTTTTTTTTGCCACCTTCAGCCAGATCTTATCTGGCGCATATGACCCAGTTGCAATTTTTTAAACTTCTGAGTCACAAAAACCATTTTAGCATCCCGATGTGGGTCACGTAGGGTATTGACCTTATGGGACCGTGACTTTCTAACGTGACTTTGTTAGCTGACAACGTGCTTACTTTGGTATCCAACACAAGCTGTTTTCTGACCAAAACGCGTGAGTCACGAAGGTAGGTCACGAGATCCCAGGCTTCACATCGGAATCTCGTGATTTACTGCTATTCAGCAACATAAGTAATCGAAACATCGGAGCCAAACAGTTTTCCGTTCTTGGTTTTTGCTGGAATACAACTTCAAAAAAGAATTCAAAGTCGCCTGCATGCCCGAATGTTTTATGAATGCGTTTTTTGTGATTTTCAGAGTGTTAAACGTTTTTGTCTTCTTTACAACCGTCGGCTTTATGGGGCGGCTGGTGCGAAGCGTTTTCTTTTCGGATCGATAGGAATTATGATTTAGGAAAAAAGTTTAATGGTATTAGAGGTCGACAACTCGCGTGGAAGCGCGTAAAAAGCCCAGGAGGTGATGGAGTGTAACAGGGCATGAATAACTGATGAGTGGATTAAGACGTGAAACAAGGGATCAGCTCCGATCTGGCTTCAATCAGAGCTTCTAAGATGAAGAGAACTCATGCGAGAAATAATTTTTCAAGCCACCTGTTCCTTCCGAATTCTTATCACCCGGACCTCCGAATTACCTCCGATAAGCTCCTAAGCGTCCGCTTCCTCCCATCTTGGTCATCATTTTGTTCATTGGGAACAAGGCTCATATTATTATGTACAGAATCACAAATACACGACAGACTGAGATCTCTCGGTTACGGTAGATGCGGCCATTTTGATTTAAGCGCTCTTCTTTGGCCTTCCGACTTTCTTGACGCCCTTCGGCTTGGCAGCAGCGGCGGCCTTTTTGGGAGCCGTAGGTGCCTTGGGCTTCTTCGTGGCGGCCTTCTTGACGGCTGGCTTTTTTTCTTCGGCGGCAGCGGCGGTCTTCTTGGGACGTCCGACCTTCTTGGCACCCTTCTTCGCCTTAACGGGTTCTCCCTTCACGGGGAGGCGAATGCGGCCGGCGGCGCCGATTCCGGTCACGTTCTGCAGCTTTGCCTGGTCGATTCCGCGCTTGATGGCCAGCTTTACCTTTGTGCTCAGCTGAAATCGAAGGGGTTGAAACTGAGAATTTGACGCATAATCGATATTACCCAAGACTTGTCGGCTCCGACGTCGTAATGGGCGGCGATGTAGTTGAGGATGGCGGTCTTCGAAGATCCCTTTTTCTCCTGAAGGCTCTTGATGGCGGCGACGACCATATCCAGGTATCCGGGATGATTGGCGGCCTTCTTGTCCTTGGGAGCCTTTGGCGATTTCGGCTTTTTGGGAGAGTTCTTGGGCGCGGCGTTGGCGGCAGAGGCCTTAAGGGCGGCCTTACGGCGGACCTTGGAGTCGGAGACCTCGGAAGCGATTTGCTCGGTGGACATCTCGAAGTGGACTTTCTGAAAATATCGATTGTGAGGAAGAGAATGAGGCGAGCGAGTGGACCGCGGCGTTCCACCGGACACGAAGAACGCAGGCGAAGAGGCCGTCGTTCGCTGCGCGCCTCTTTTATAGGACGCGGTTGGCGCGCGTCGGGACTCAGCCTCGCGATCCGCCCGTTGAGGGGAGTTTCGCGGAGCCGCTGTGTTAGGATCTGACGGAGGAGAAGCCGAAGCGCGGTTCCGACTCCGCCTTTTCAGAAGCACGGGGCGGCGTCAGGTTGCCAAACTTTTGGGCTATCCGCCCACCCAAAATTGACCCAAATGGTCACGTAGATCCAAAGTTGTAAAAGCCTAAACGTAATTTTTACCAAAATTAAAGCAAAATTTTAGAAAGCATTTCAATTTCCGCTTTGAAAATGAAGAAGTTCGAGGGCAAAACTTAGAGCTTTTCAGACCGCAAGAGTTCTTCTCAACGTGCATGTCGTTAAATCCCGGAATCCCTGAAAACAGACCACGAAACAAGCTTTTGAATGCCGGTTGTTTAACGCAATGGGCACTTTTGTCATCTCGAAACTGGGTTCAAAACAACCCCACAAGCACGAATTCGGCATCGATCGATAGCTGATCGATTTGCGATCCAGATTCATAATTTTCCCTCCAAAAATTCATTTAGAAAAACGCGCTTTCAAAACCCTAAACTTCGTGCATAGGCTATTGGTCGCGCTCCGCTTGGCGGCGACGCGTCGCTTCCTTCGGCTCGCGCTTGGTTTTTTCTGCTTTTGCCTACGTCAAACGAATCGCGTAGCCTGGAGAAGACCAAAAAGACAAATCGGAGTGATTGGCCTGGATGAAGCTCGAAAGTTTTATCGATTTCCCGAAATCCGGATCGCAAGAAGGCTAATTGATGAACACAATTAGGCGCGGATTTGGTCGGGTCAGTGTTACGCGGGAAACGAAAGACGATGTGCAAGCTGAGATTCGAGGACGTTTGGGGATAAACAAAAATGAAGAGTGCAAGCGTACAAAAAAGGAAATAATGAGAGAAAATGAGATTAGCAAGCGAATCGAGCGGGAAAACGTTTGTTTGTTGGTTGATTTGTCCGACGCGAAATTAGGAAAATGAAATGGAAGAATGTGGGGGTCGATTGGGGTTAACGGCGAAGAGTGGAGAACGGGAAAGGTGGAACGACGGAGAAGAATGGAAGAAGACGGAAGGTTGAGAAATTGAAGCGGTTATTTGGAACGACGTGGGTGTGGAAGAAGGAGAGGATGGACGATAAACACTGGAAAAAGCAGTTCGGTATTGAAAACACAAAGCAAGCTGGAAGTCGGAGTTTAGAAGACGCTGCTGTGCTATAAAGATACAAGAACAAACAACGCAAATTGTGAGGACGAGCGAAGTGAAGAAATGTGGGTGCCCGTAATGTACTTTTAGACCAAAGACCGAAAGATTTGGTTTTACAAATAGTCTTGGTCGTGACTCAGAACTATAATAATGAGCTGAGAACATGAGGTCCGGATGGAGTGAATAAAGACCGAGTAAACTGTGAAGTGCTTGAGTGATATGCTTTGAGCAACCTTAAATTGGCGATTCGATGGCTTCATTGGAGTCTCGTCAACTCCGAAAAAAGCTTTTCAAAAATGTTTTCAAACCCTGCAAGATGTTCACACTCCGTCCTCACCGATCCCGAATCTCCTGTGATCATTGACCATATGAACCACCCTAATGTCCGTTTGCCAAGGTCTCGCACCACCACCTGTCCTCATCCACGCACACACCATCTCGCCTCACTTTCCTCCTCGATTGCGTCGAAATCCTCGCAACAAAGTGTTGCGTCGTCCCCATTTCCCGCTGTGTCCACCGTCGAGAGCCTCCGAAGTGACCCTTCTTTTGTGCTGACCCGATCCTCAAACAAAAACGGTCTTTGTCGTTCCTCTTCTCGCGTTTCCCCACCTTCGATGTTACACTCCGCCGTCCCGCAATAGGCAATTAGAGAGCAGAGTTCGGATAAGCGAGCAGATGTCGACAGGTTTGGGCGCGGAAACGAGAGGTGTCCCGTTCCAAAATCCTTTCAAGTATTTACGGTGGAACGGTTTCGAGATCGCCGAGATCGGATGAAGCCTTGGAGGCAGTGAGTCCAAAGGAGATCTCACAGACGAAACATGCTCAGCTTACCAGTCCAACTCAAATCCAGATCGCCAAGTTCGATTTGTTCCTGCTCATCGAAGGAATCGGCGAACATCTGCTGTGTAGCATGACAGTTAAAACGTTTTTAAGGCCTTCGAAAACTCGGAAAACGCTTCCTGTGTGTCGCTTCCCTTCAATGCGGGTCGCTTGAGGAAGCAAGTGTGTTCATGTGGAAAAATCGCCTTCCAGCAATGGGGTTAGCCTCGAGCGTTTCAGTTGTACCATCCAATGACTACAAAGGTGTTGAATTCTGACATCCCTGCAGTATCACATTCAGGAACATTGTTTGTGTTATGAATGCCTCGCTGAACAGCCTCCAACCTTTGAAAAGGACGACTTTGAGAGTTTTCGAATGCATTCAATCGCTTTTTTGTCGTTTTTCGATCGCGGCGGTCTTTGAAAAGTGAGATGGTGCAAAAAATCGAAATTCGACAACTGTTTAAACACATCCGGAAGCGACATCCTTTCTCTGTTTTCGCATCTCAGCTGCAATCTCGGATTGTCATTTCAACCACTTTCGGCTGTGAATCATAACGTTGACCTTGTGTTCAGGCGATTTTTGGCGCGAATGGATCGTGCAGTTACGCGCTAAAACAACAACGAGAACCTCCGAAAATTGATGACATGCAGACATTGACGGTCGATGTAAACAGGGAACTTGATTGGAAGTTGTAGGAAGTTTCTGAATCTCGGTGGATCTGGCGGACGTTTTTGCAGGAGGAGTGAAACTGGAATAAGCAAACGAAGCGATAAAGCTGTTTTCCTAAAAAACGAGCAAAAACAGGATTGGAGTACAAAAACAAAAAGAACAGTTCTTGAACAACAGGACATTCAGGAACCAATTCTCCCCAACTAGCATCCGCCATTTCCCTTCTATCCGGGTAGCCATAACAAGAGGATGGTAATCAGAGTTTCAACAGCATTTCGCCTTTCCTATCTATTTTCTTCGCTTCTCGAACTTTCCTCTCCCATCTTCAGACCGTAGCAACTTTCAACTTGTTTTCCGTCTCCGTGATTCACAGTCCACGCAAACATCTCCCCAGATTCCGGAGTTTCACAAGACCCCCAAAGTACGTCGTTCTCTCAGCGGTCGTCTCCCAATGAGTCAGTCCTGTTTTCACACTTCTTTATCCGCTTGTTTACCTACACGACTGGAAGCGTCGATTCCACGGACAGTTTTTGCAGGACGATAAAGATCCATAAATTCGAGCAAAGAACAGCTTCGGGTCCAAGCCACTCGGCCTGCATCCACTCTTCGTCTTCCTTCATTGGCTCTATTCGGGCCGAAATTCGACGCGTCCCGCAAACAACAACAAAAACACAATTCCCTCCGCCGCCGCGGGGGGAGTTCCCCCTGGTGGCGTAGAAAACACAACGCAGGCAAACAACTCGCCTTCGTCCGGGGCGGAGTTTCCAGCTGCCGTGGCGTCGAAATCGTCCTGGCATTCGCATTTCACTCTTCGCAGCCGGTTGTCAACAAACTTTCCTCTCCTAAACTCCACTTCGATTGAAACATGGTGAGTCATCTCAACTCTGTGAGCCCTTGTTGTGTCCTTGAAGACGTTTCAACTTTTCGGAATACCGTAGTTTAAAAATGTAACATTAGCTGTATTAGAAGCTCTCTGAGCACACGGTCTCTCAAGCGTCACATTTGGGACTTCAAGGATAGATTTTATTTGCGCGCCCCTCGAAAACAATCGTTTTTCCAGGCGCGCCCCTCACACAAACAAACGTCCTGAGAACAAAAATCAGATTTCTGTTTACTCGCGGCCGGTTTAACGCAAAGTCGCAAAATCGGCGTTGTAAACACACAAAACCTCGTTCTCAAACACGTTCTCCGGACTCAGAATCAGATGCGATTATACAGCTTACCTTTAGACTCATCCTGGAGATGTTGCCGTCCCCGTGCCGTTCACCTCGAAGCTCGGCTCCGAGATCAATCCGGGCCAAACGCTGAACATCCACGGCTTCGTCAACAACAACGCGATGCGCGCGGAGGTGAATCTTCTTAGCGGAACCGCCGAGATCAGCCCCCACGTCGGCCAGGTCGCCCTCCACGTCAACCTTCGCTTCGACGAAGGAAAAGTGATCCTGAACACTATGAGCGTAGGATTCGTGATTCGAAATAGGATCCAAGATTGAGGATTTCAGGGTGGCGAATGGGGCAAAGAGAAGCGCGTCGGAAACCCGTTCAAGGCCGGGGATAAGTTCGACTTGAAGATCCGTGTCCATGAGGACAAGTACGAGATCTTGGCGAACCAGAAAGAGATCGCTGAGTTCGAGATCCGCGTGCCCCTCAACACGATCGACCACATGCAGGTAAAGGGCGACTTGGTTCTCAACGGAGTCCACTGGGGAGGCCGTTACTACAAGCTCCCATTCGAAACTGGCTTCGAGGGAGGTCATCTCCGCGATGGCCAGCGCGTGTACATCTACGGTATCCCCAAGGGCGACCGCTTCAACATCGACTTCGTCGCTAGGAACGGCGATGTTCTTTTCCACTTCAACCCGCGTTTGAAGGAGAAACAGGTTCCGTTTTATGCTTGGCGTCCAAATTCGCATAAATCTTCTTGAAGGTCGTTCGTAACTCTTGCCTCGGCGAAACTTGGGGAACGGAAGAGCGCGAGGGTCCGATGCCCTTCAAGAAGGAGATCGCCTTCGACCTTGTCTTCTACAACGAGAGTTACTCCATGCAGGTATAAGAAGAAAGTAAAGAAATACAAATTATCCACTTTTATTAAGATCTTCGTCGACGGAGAGCGCATCGGCACCTTCGCTCACCGTACCAACAATCCGGGCAGCGACTACATAGGAATGCGCATCGCTGGAGATGTCGACCTCACTGGAATCGAATTCGGCCATCACTAAAAGAATCTGAATCGATGCTATTTAAGTTATCAACGTAATCGCCATGTAACCTTTGATTCCTGTACAATTAATCCCAACCGAATAAACTCGACAAAACCCAGCATACGGTGTAAAATCAAAACAATTCGTAATCATCAAAGTGCGACTAAAAGGGGAAAGTACACGTATACGACAAATACATTCAAATCAATGATTACCTTAAACATTTTGCGTCGACAGGTCAGGAGACGACCAACGATTCGTCCGACCGCACCGCACGCGCTTAAACGGTCAAAATGAAGAACAGACGTCATGAATTTTAGACGAGACTTTTCCAGAACCTCTTTGTCTGGCAGACACTCACCTGTCGTTCGTTCTTCACTTTGGTCTTCGAAGGCCGCCGTTAGCGGTTGTGTCTTCAGTTCTGCAGCCCACGAAAATCACAGGTAAATCTTCTTCGCCGGCTTCCTAATAATCTATTTATCTTTTTCTTCTTCTCAGATAGCTTCAAAATTGCCAAATATAATGAACCCGCATAGACAACAAGATAGGATCATTTGTTCTTATCCTATCAGCCTGACGCAGCGATCGCCTCCTTTTTCTCGCGAATTCTCCAGCTTGGCTATGCGAGATCCGAACTGCATCGCACGCTTTGGTAAGGTATACATTTTCTCGTCGACGCCAAGCTCTTTCAGCATTTCGCGTATGAAAATCTTCTCTCCATAGCCGCGAGGCTTGGTGAAGTCCATCTTCATTTCAATGGGTAGAGCTGTGGCCCAATTCACGAAATCGTCGTCAAGGAATGGGATTCTGAAATAGAAATACCTTCAACTGGACCAAGAAAACTACTTTAATTTACCTGCATTCTCTTCTGTTGTTACTGGTGACGCGGTCATCCCTTCCCAAGTTTCGGTTCCCGATGTTCATCAGTTCGGCGTTCAGTTCCGCGATCAAAGCTCCACGGCCGCCGTTTTCAAACTTGCCGCGGTGGCGCGAGTAACCCCCAAAGAGCTCGTCGGCGCCACTTCCCACCAGGAGAATCCGACAGTTGGAGTTGTAGGCTTCTTCGGTTCCGTGCAAGCGACCTCTTCCACGAGATGCGAACCATAGGACACACCCAATGGAGTCGTCAAGGACGGTGAAGGCCGGGCAAATGACGTGCCGAACGCTTCGCTGCCTCTCCAGCGCCAATTCATCCTTCTGCACGTCGACCAGAACTAGGTTGAATTTGCGTTCTGGGTATGTTCTGCAGAGGTATTCGTGTGCGTTAATACATTGTTTTCGGTCGGGCGCGTTGCTGGGAAGATTCTGAAAAGGACAGCGTCAGAAGGCTAACGGAATCTCCGATAGAATAACTTGAACTAATTGAAAACTAGCCTCACCTGTTCTCCATCTCCAAACGCCACATTTATGAGGTCGATCTCGAACTTCGACGGCAGATTGCGTTGCGCGGCGATCGCGACCATTAGACTGTCGACGCCCCCTGAGAACAAAACTCCCACAGGACGATCATCTCGGTCGATGTCGTAAGTGACAGATTTCAGCGCCAGATCAAAATGGGCGATTCCCATCGTCACTTCTTTCTTCATTTCTTCTTTGAACAGATCGTCGATAATGAATTCGCTTTCGTTGATCTAAGCAAAACAGGCTTAAATTCTGAATTATTGGAATCGGCTTACTCTGGGGAACATCACGGCGCTCTCCGCGATGTATCTGCAAAAGGCGAATTCTCGTAGAAGTGGCTCGCTCTCGTCCTGGCGCGCGGCACAGATCATCGTAATCCGATCGTACATGCCGTTGTTGTAGTCGATGATGTAGATACATCCAGCGGGAATCGCGCGTGGTTCCATCTTTAAGTGTTTGTCCTAAAAATGCCGTATTGAGAACTGTTTCAGGAATAGATCAAACTCACTTCATCGGCATATTTTCCTATCACGATCTTGGACCGATCTTCAGCGACGGAGGCAATAAGACTGCACCGTCCGAGGCTATCTCGTCCCATGAAGATCATGTTGAGGTCCGGCTGAAAATGGTTGATATATCTTTTGACCAAGTACTACCCACTTACCCGATGGTAAACGTAGGCATAAGGTCCTTTTCCTGATGCGAGAATATCGCAGACGATTCCATAGTCGTTGATGGTGTCGCAGCCTTGGTAGATCGGAGGTTTGTTGAGCTGAATAAGGCTTAGAGTCAGTTTTATTGGGAAATGTCGCCTACCGGGTAGCAGAAGGATTCTGTGACCGGATGAGCCACGGGAGAAGTGAAGTTGAAGAATTCGAACGTCGGATCCAGGATCATCTTCTAAAATAAGCGTATTGGTCAGCTGTCAGGTTGACTCGGGTGAAACATTCACGAAACTTTTGTGGCTCAAAACATTCCCGTGGCTCATCCGGTCACAGGATCTTTCTGCTACCCTTCTGAAGCACCGGCGCGATCATGTTTTGCACAAAACTTCAGGAAAATTCGAGAAACGTCGGTGAATATCCGACGTTTCAAATCACGTCGAGCGAAAGGACTTTGCTATTTTTTAATGTTTCGCGTGCTCTTCTGATGCGGTCGAAAATGGAAGCGATTATGCTGCGAGGGTGGACAAGCTGGCTTCTGCGCGTTTCCCGGAATCATTTCTTTGCCACCGCTCATTCGCATTTGATGTTCCTAACGCGCGATTTCACGCCTCAAATAATTGCTTCTGCTCATTTTGGTTGGCCACAAAAATGTTTCAGGCTTGTCCACGTTCTAATAGCCACGAAGCACCAGAACGCGAAGTTGACATGGACTACGTTCACGCCAGCCGCGAGGATAGGAAGCGCGTCACGAATGCTGCTTATCCAAAGATCAATGGCCAAGATCGCGTGACGAAGTGTCCGTAAAGCGCGCCTCAGCTGTCACGAAAAAAACGTGACAAAGTTGGCGAAAATATGTGCGGGAGATCTTTCCAGTTCTCGGCGCTAAAGGTCCTAGCGCGAGCTCCCTCCTACCGTGATTTTGATCTGATGCAATGGCTGGCAATTCTCCGCAAATGAACCGAGTTAAAAGCTGTTGAGTTCTTGTTTTCAGTGCCACCCAGAGTATTTTCGTGTCGTGTTCGCGATAAAATCGCTTGATTCAGCTGATTTCTTGTTTTGTTTCCAGGGAAAAATGACAGAAGTCCCCAAAGTCAATCCTTTGAACAAGGATGGGACTCCGAAGACCCCGGCCCAGATCAAGAAAGAAGAAGAAAAGCTGGCCAAGAAGGCGAAGTTCGAAGCGAAGCAGCAGAAGCTAGCCGAGAAGTCCGCGAAGCCCCAAAGCGAGAAGAAAAAGGAGGCGAAGAAAGAAAAAGAAGTCCTCGAATACACGGCACCCACCAAGAAGGGCGAGATGAAAGGTAAGCCTAGAGTTTTTAGCTGGTTCTTAGGATTTGATTCAGATATCACCGGAGATATGCCCAACGCCTATAGCCCTCGCTATGTTGAGGCGGCGTGGTACTCCTGGTGGGAGAAGGAGGGATTCTTCAGGCCCGAATACGGCCGCGATCTGAGTGTCCCTAACCCCAAGGGCAACTTCACGATCGTTATCCCTCCTCCCAACGTCACGGGAACCCTCCACTTGGGTCACGCGCTGTCCACCGCGGTCGAAGACACCGTTTCCAGGTGGCACCGCATGAAGGGGAAGACCGTCCTCTTCAACCCAGGATGCGACCACGCCGGAATCGCCACCCAGGTCGTCGTCGAAAAGCGGCTCAAGAGAGAACTTGGACTCAGCCGCCACGACCTAGGACGCGAGAAGTTCATTGAAGAGGTCTGGAAGTGGAAGGACGAGTAAGTTCAAAAGTGTTGATAGGCTTCCGAATTAATCGATCTTGATTTCAGGAAAGGCCACATTATCTACGACCAGTTTCGCAGACTCGGAGCCAGCGTCGATTGGGACCGCGCCGCCTTCATGATGGATCCCGTAAGTCCATTTTCATTTTTTTGCGTTCGAATTAATTCCAATCTTTCAGAAAATGATGCGTTGCGTCACAGAGGCGTTCATTACCCTCCACGAGCGCGGTGTCATCTACAGGAGCACCCGCTTGGTCAACTGGTCCTGCGCCCTGAAGTCGGCCATCTCCGACATCGAGGTCGACAAGAAGGAACTGGCCGGCGAAACCCTGCTCCCCGTCCCCGGATACAAGGAGAAGGTCCAGTTCGGAGTCATCGTCTCCTTCGCATATCCCGTGGAGGACAGCGACGAAGAAATCGTCGTCGCCACCACCCGTATCGAAACGATGCTGGGAGATGTCGCCATCGCCGTCCACCCGGAAGACGACCGTTACCAGCATTTGATCGGAAAGGTAAGATTTTTTATTTAAAAATTTCTTATTTTGGTTGAAATTCAGAGCTGCATCCATCCCTTCGTCGACCGCAAGATCCCTATCCTTGCTGACGATTTCGTCGACAGGGAGTTTGGAACTGGTGCCGTCAAGATCACCCCGGCCCACGACCACAACGATTACGAAGTCGGCGTCCGCCACAAGCTGGAGTTCATCAGCGTCATCTCCGACGACGGATTGATGACCGACCGTTGCGGAGAATTCGCCGGTCAGAAGCGCTTCGATGCCCGCAAGAACGTCCTGGATGCTCTGAAGGTCAAGGGCTTGTACCGCAACCAGGAGAACAATCCTATGATCGTTCCTATCTGCAGGTGAGGAATATCTTTTATTTCTGATTTTAATGTGTTCTTTTCAGTCGCTCTAAGGATATCATTGAGCCTATCCTTAAGGCCCAGTGGTACGTCAAGTGCGACAATATGGCCAAGCGCGCTATGGACGCCGTCGCCACCAAGGAGCTGAAGCTCATCCCGGAGTTCCACGAGGCCACGTGGAACCGGTGGCTCGATAACATCAGGGACTGGTGCATCTCTCGCCAGCTCTGGTGGGGCCACCGCATCCCGGCCTACTTCATCACCGTCAACGACCCGTCGGTCCCAGCGGGCGACAGCGCTGACAACAACTACTGGGTCAGCGCCAGGAACCACGAAGAAGCGCTCGAGAAGGCTGCCGCGAAGTTCAAGGTACCCAAAGAGAAGATCTCTTTGAAATGGGACGAAGACGTCCTGGACACTTGGTTCAGTTCCGGGCTCTGGCCTTTCTCGCTGTTCGGATGGCCCGCGCAGACCCAGGATATGGAGCACTTCTTCCCTGGCTCTCTCCTGGAAACCGGCCACGACATCATCTTCTTCTGGGTCGCACGCATGGTCTTCCTTTCCCAGGAATTGACTGGAAAGCTTCCTTTCAAGGAGGTCTTCATGCACGCTATGGTCCGCGACGCCCACGGCCGCAAAATGAGCAAATCTCTTGGAAACGTCATCGACCCAGTCGACGTTATTCAGGGAATCACGCTCGAGAAGCTGCAGCAGAGTCTCCAGAACGGAAACCTGGACCCCAAGGAGCTGAAGGTCGCCATGGCCGGACAGAAGCGCGATTACCCCAACGGAATCCCTGAATGCGGCGTCGACGCCCTCCGCTTTGCCCTGATGGCTTACACAAGCCAGGGCCGCGACATCAACTTGGATGTCTTGCGCATCGAAGGATATCGCCGCTTCTGCAACAAGATCTGGCAGGCGACGAAATTCACGATGATGCAGCTGGGCGCCGACTACAAACCAGAAGCCGCGTTCAAGATCAGCGGAAAGGAATCCACCCTTGACCAATGGATCCTCTCGCGCCTGGCCGACGCCATCAAGACTTGCAACACTGGATTCGACGGCTACAAATTCCAAGAAATCACGACTGCCATCTACAACTTCTGGCTCTACGACTTCTGCGACGTTTACCTTGAGGGCGTCAAGCCGATCCTCAACAGCCAGTCCGAGGACAAGACCGCTGCCCGTCACGTCCTCTACCACTGCGCCGAAACCGCGCTGCGCCTCCTCTGCCCCTTCATGCCGTTCATCACCGAAGAACTCTGGCAACGTCTGCCCAGGCGCCCGGCCGCCCAGAATCCCAAGAGTATCTGCGTTGCCGAATATCCCGAAATCGAGCAATTCGACTACAAAAACGAAGACCTCGAGGCTCGCATCAGCCTGGCTATGGACATCGTCAAGACCGTAAGATCCGATCGCGCCGAACGAGGACTGAAGAAGGAACGACCTGGCCGTAAGATTCTTCTAAAGTGCACTCTGATCTTATTTTGCTATTCTTTCAGTGTTTGTCCAATTCGAATCCGAGGAGGACCACAAAGCCGTCGCTGATTTGGCCGGCTTCATCGCAACACTGGGATCATCGAACGACGTCAAGCTGCTCCACGGATCCAGCGACAACGGAATTCCCGCCAACTGCATCAAGCTCACGGTTTCCGAGAAGATCACCGTTTCGCTGAACTTGCAAGCCTGATCGTTGTTATTTTGTTGTTTTGTTGATCACAGATTTAATTATTAAAACACTGAAATTCTTGTATAGTAACTATGAAAAGTGGGTTCACATCTTGCTCGTAATAATGCTATGCGTTCCATAAAAGACCGTTGTCGATGTGGACAGATATTGGAGTGATCAGGGAAAACTTCGGCAGTGAATTAGAAGGACTTGGTCGGGGATCATCCAAGCTGAGATCGTTTAAAGGATCCGACTGACTTGAATGATCGAACCTATAAAAGTTTGAAGTTTGCTAGTCGATTTGTTTGCCTAACGAATCGGGCGGCACCATCGAAAAGGCGAAAGTTTTCCGGATGACGGACGTTGTCATGCTGTCCGTGTTTCCGTCCATGTGCAGAATCGTTCTCGCGATGTACTTATCTCAACAATTCCATTTTGTCGTGTTTCAGAATGATCCAAACTTACGAAACCATCGTCAATGACCTCTTCGATAAGAATTTCGTGTTGAAGAGTGCCGGAGTTCTCTCTTCTTTTTCCGACGGTCCGACCCCATCGCAAGAAGAATTCGAAGAACTCTACAAGAATCTCGAATCGAAAAAGGTTTGATTGCGGAAAGACGTGATTTATGCGTGAGTATAGCTCTAATTTAGAACGGGGAGAAATCGAAGCGATGGCACGACCACACGACGTTCACCCACACGATGAAGAACGTGGTTAGGAAGCTGAAGACCGAGTTTGGAATCGAACACGCCACGCAAGCCTACTGCAAGCTGACGGAACTGCTCGGCACAAACCCGAACCTGAACGTCAACAGCTGCTCCGGAGAAACTTTGCGCTCTCTGCACCTTTGCGAAGCACCGGGAGCGTTTATCCACGCTCTCCGGGATTACTTGCCAAACGAAACCCAAATAGATTGGGTGGCTAATACGTAATAGTAAGCTTTTTCGATCTCTTCCTAACTGATCCTTATAGGCTCAACCCGCATTACGAATGGAATGATCCAGAAGAAATGTTTACGCAGGACGATTTGATCTGCGAGTACCCGGGAAGATGGATCTTCGGAAAAGACAATTCGGGAGATATTCTGAAGGCTAAAGGTGAAGAATTCGGGGTCGAGAAGTTCGATATTGTAACCGCAGATGGAAGTTTGATCAGCGAAGTGAGTGTGTTTAAAGAGAGATTTGTTCTAATGATTGTTTTAGGGCCCTCAGAAGGAAATCGCCGCGCAGTCGATTTTTGAGGCGGAAGTCCGAATCGCACTAGAAACTCTGCGCGAAGGAGGCGATTTCATTATGAAAATGTACACCCTGAAGACGGAATCGATGCGCGCCTTGGTGACCAAGTGCTTGGGATATTTCCAAACCGTCCGGATCTGCAAGCCAAGTTGCAGTAAACCGGGAAATTATGAAGTTTACCTTGTTTGCTCCGGATTCTCGAGCTCCATTGCATCGCCCTCTGTTGTCGAATGCGTAAGTTTCTGTCGACCAATCCCATATATCTCAACGAATTCCTTTCTAGGACCCTCTTCTCTTCACGGCTGCCAAGTTCTTTGTGTGCCACCAGGAAAGAATATCCGAATTCAACGAAGAAAGCTTTTACACTTGGAATTCGACCCTCAAATCGTACATCTACACAGCAAGCCAAATCGCGATAAACCAGTGGATCGCAGCGTTCTTTCGGGATTTTAGAAGTGCCAACGGCTTGCCGACAGAATCCAAAATGCTGAGTCCGTGGACTCTCAGGAGGACCTCACGGTGCAGAGAGGTAGTTTCGTTTCTCGATCCTCATTCATTAGTGCTTCGCTTTAAGTTCGGAATAACTTGGAACTGGAATTTCGCGATTCAAGACGACGTCGTTTTCGGAATGTCGCAGAAAGGTCCCGTGAAGACGTCGCTGTTTACACCAACAAGCTCCGATATTTCGGCAAGAATTCGCACAATTAATTGTCATCATTAAATGACTTTTTTCAGGAGTTTAGAGATATTTTCTACCAAGGCTTATTCTCTGGCATTTCACAATCAGAGAACTCCGGCACTTACGAAGTCAGCCTCATTGGCGAAAAGGACACCGGGCACCCGTTAGACTACTGGGTCAAATTCGTGCTCTACCTTTGCGCCTTTCCACAAGAAACGTTCGTTCTGCGTACTTCGGGACTTCTCGCTCTTAGCCGCTTGTCGGCGTCGTTTATAGGCGCTTTGTGTTGCCTTTATCGAAAAGTGGAAATTGCTACCGGAGAACTGAAGTTTTCGAGTCGAGTAAGAGTTGTAAATTTGAGTTCAGTTGATAAAAACAACGCGTTACAGATTGAGAAGGCGCCCAGGACCTCCGATTTCCTCAAGGATCTGTTCGAAGCCGACGAAGAACGCAAGAACCAGTCGGTGCTATCCTTCCTGAGCATCGCGAAGCTCGAAGAACCAAGTTTCTATTCGCTTCTGCTCAATTTCAATGCAATAAATATGGTTTTTTGAAGCGATTTCGGACTCTTCCTTGAAGTCGACGCTACAGTAATCCAAGATCGATTCCGCTTGAGCGCGGACCACCCCGATTTACCTCGGTTCCCATAAAACGTCCACAATTCAATTAGCCTCTGCAAGTGACCCAAAAGTGGATGTGGGCCACGGTGATGCGATTTCCGGAAGTGCTGCTCGGCTGCAAAGTTCCGGTTTCAACTCGCGCCTCCAAAAAACGTCGAAAACCACTTAAGCTCCATTTTACGCTCCCCTGCTGATATCTTTTTCGTAACTGCTGGGGCTTTTAGGACCGAAAAATCTCAAAAGACTGCTGCTGAGGTCGGGGAGGTCAGCTGGTTGTGAGGAAGTCAACTTCTATTAAATCGATGTTGTTGTTTTGGAAAGTTGCTAAAGGTCAAAAAGTAAAAATCGAGGAGGATTACGGTAGATAGTTGGGCGAGTGCTTAGGCAACCGACCGCTTCCAGCGGAACGGAGGGGGTGAGAATGAACATGGAGCGTCTGAATCTTCCTGTCTGTGTCTACGCAGCAGCTGTCTGGGGGGAACGTTTGTCTGGATCGTCACTGTTGCCTTGTTGTTCTTGCTGAGCGGTCGGTTTCGCTGCTTCGGGGGTACTGTAGGCACAAAGTCGGTATATTTCGGAAACCGGCGCTATTTCCGTCTTGCCTACATATCTTTCGGCTCACCGCCTCCTGCTGCCACTCAAGAAATCCATTAAGCCCCTGCACACCTCTACCTATCCGAGCGGAATCGCCGACTTCTTCCAAGGGGTCACTTATTTCGTCCAAGTCGATTCAGCTGGCTAACTGCTCTCCAGCCTATTCCTCTTATTTGTTTCCTTTTCTCATTTTTGCCAAACTCCGCTAATCTCAGTTTCACTCTTTTTCTTCCGAAGGTGCACCAAATAAACATTTCGATAAACATTCGCGGTCTAGCCCGAAGAGAACCTCGGTCTGGTCCAGAATCGATGCCTTGAACCCTTTTCTCTTCGCTCGTCCACTTTTCTGTCATTAAGAAGATAGGCGTTTGATCTCCCGGGAGGCGAACGTCCTTCCCCTTCCGGCCTCTCCTTATTCTTCCTCGCCTTCCGGGGCAGAGAGGACAACAGCACGCCGAGGTTCCTTCGAGGTGACGGGCACTGGATTCGGCGTCCCGCGGGACGTGTAGCTAACATTTCGACACCTAAGGGCAGGCGGGAATAAATCTCTTCTTATGTTTGTAGGCATAAACATTATTTGAAAGAGTTTCATGTTTGCTCGCGGCAAATGGACACCGTTGGGAGCAATTAAGACGTCGTAAACGTTGCGAAGTGACCCTTAAGGTGCGTTTCCACACCTGATTGCACTTGGGCTAACAAGGGCCTAAGAGGGGTTAAGGGACGTGCGGCCGGGACGCCTTTGACAAGAAGCGCGGAAGGCGTCGAAAGCGCATAATTTACATGAAAACACCCGCGGGGCACATCGATCACTCGGACAACCGGGGGAGCTTCGGCGGCTCCGGGAATCCGCGCCCCTTCTCAATCAGGACAACATTCCCAGATTTATTTTTTCGCCCGAACCCAGTCTCGGTTTTGTTTTGGTGCCGACCTGACGAACGGCGGCTTCTCCCTCGTCCCGCGCGTTTCCCCAAACTCTTTCGGGATACCCCTGGTTACCCTCCGCGACCAGCCGAACCCGTTTGGAGGTGCGACGTGTAAACATAACGACGATTATGCGCGTGTTTTGGCCAGAATGCGGAATGTTCCCTTTATAGTTCCGAATTGTTGCTGCAGCCGCAAACGGAGAATAAAGGCGCTTGGGCCGCCTCCGCTTTCTCGCGAACCCCCAGGCGACGGTCCGCATTTGCAATCCGGAGCAGTGCTGAGTTCCAAAAACGATGATGAACGACGTTGCAGAGACGAAATTTGAACCGAAGTTGATGAATGTTACATTTTGGGAAAAGTGCGAACTCCACTTTGAAAAGTCTGGTTTTGCGAAACGTTTCAGCCGGACTTTACACAGAACTTACAATGCGAGATTCCACCTGTGCAATCCGAGTTGTGACCGGCTCTAAAGTGTAGAATTGTCGAGATTGCTTAGATTATATTCTCTGACTTGGGGATCCAAGCGTAGACAGATGAGAATGCTAAAGGGCATGAATTGTTGTTGATTTCTGGACATCACTCGATTCTGACGGATTTGACCTTGGAGATCAATCAAAACTCCAACTTTTCACGCGCTTCAACAGCGAATCGCGCAAGGAAAATACGCATCACGAAAAGCAAACGCAATTCCTAAAACTCTTACTCGACATTAGCTAACTTTTAGTATAGAGAGAACGGTAAATGCGTGCACGAAAACCCAGTTCTCCGGATTGTTTCTGGTCACCAGCTTGCAGGTTCTTTACAACCCAAAAGAATCTACTCGATTATTCAAAACCACTCAATCTTTTTAAGGACCTTTTTTGCTATAAAAAGAAAATGAAAGTCAGCGAAATTCCAATATTTGCAGGCATGTTGCAATAGACATTTAATAGGCCCAATTATGTCACTGCTTTGTCCCTTTTGCCGCAAAAAACTGCTGCTTCCGGTCAAGAAGAACAATTGGCGTCTGACATTCGATGTTTCCGAAGGATGTCGGTTCAAACCTTGAAGAACTGCAAAAACCGCTCACCTCGCAAAGACCAAATCGATTCTGTCCTGCATTTCAAACTTTCCATTTATGGCCGGACCACCTCCATGGTAACATGCAAAGCATCCATCTTTAGAAGAATACGTTTTTGATGGATATGGGCTTATGCAAATTTATGGGATTTTCTGTCTCCGCTTCGGAAATTTTACGTTTTTAAATGTCAACTCCAAAAGCTTCTTGTTTCAAGGGAATATTTCGAAGAGACCCGCGTGTTTTAACTCGGAAATTCCGCGAACACACGTCCTAAAATTATCCTTTCGGGGACAACCCCCATCTGACAGATCGGCCTAATTCTGCGGTCCTATTTGACTCCATTAACCGCTTCTTCTCATCTCTCTCCTCGTCTTTTCAACTCGCGTCGTCATTTCGCGCTCTGTTGAGAATAACAAAATACCAATTTGAAACCGGGACCCCTTCTTTTCCGCTTTCCGAGTCGCACGTTCCTATCCTACCGTAACCCTCTGGGCCGGAATCTTTCATCTCAATCCGCATTCAGGTATAACGGAAGTGACGCTGGAAAACAAATCTCCCTACATGGCCGCCGCGAGCTCCGGAGGTACTCCCTCGGCTCTTCATCATGGGCTCGTTGGCGCCGCCGGCCGCCCTTCTTCGGCTGCGGGCAGCGAGGCCTCCGCCCCCAAGCGCCATCGGCCCTCCGTCGTCAGCATCTCCATGAATTCAGTGCTGAAGTCGTCGTTAGCGCCCGGCGCAACAGGCGCCACACGTCGCTGCAGCCAACAGATGCTCGACAGGAGTTCGCTCCGGAGTGGCGAAGCTTCGCGGCGCGCCTCCAACCTGCTCCACCGCAAATCTATCGGCATCATCGGCTCCTCGGAGATCCTCGGCGGCTCTTTGGGCGAACGATCCTCCTCCAAGATCACCCTCGATGAGGAACTCTACGACATTCTCTACGCTTTCGGGTGAGTCCCTTTTGTGGCCTAAACTTTGATTTCGGGCCTTTGTGCTTCTGTCCACGTATGGATGCCCTAAAAAAGGATAAGGTTGGAACCTGCCTGTCCCTTAATGTTTAATTCAAGTGACGGCCGCTCTCCGGTTTTTGTTAGTTTCTATATTTATCCTCCTCAATTCACCCTTCAATGCCATCGTTTCAGCGACTACAGTATCGTGGGATTCCTAAAGAAATCTAGTTTTTGTTCCAAAGTCAGACTTTTTTATGTGGTCCAAGTTTTTCCGCTCATGTCAGCTTTTATGGCCCGTTTCAATTACAATTTTTATCCCAGCGCAGACTGCCTCCCGCGAACTGTTGTGATGAGCCAGAAGCCATAAAACACACAAAATTGCATAAAACGCCGTCGCCACTGGGCATTTCCGGACGACCCCCCTTGGGTCAACTTTTGATCTTCGAAGAGCAGGAATTGGAAGGAAATGAGTAAATGGCAGAAGCGCAGAGATCACGAGAACCTGAGCCTATTAAATTTGAAGAGATGGTACTCGGGGACACTCGGTTTGGCTTTGCAAGGATGGACTTTGAGGCCTCAGATGGGATTTGTGCCGGAATCTGAAGGTTTACGAGTTGTTTGTTTAATTAAAACTCAGTGTGGAAGAGTTCGAAAGCGGAGATGGATAAGAATCAAAGTTTGGAGCGTGCGTGGAATTGGATTTAGGGACGGTTAATGAGTTTGTTTGGAAAACAATTAGAGCGAGATGGAGATTCGGACGGGGATACTGTTAATAGAAGGACAAAGGTTAGGGCTATTTATAGTCAGGATCTGTGGACTTGGTTCGGTTACACTTCTGAATCCAGTTCCACGGCGATCTCTGGCCACCACTGAACTCGTTCTCCCCTTCTCAGGCGGAACTGGCCCATCTCCATCTTCTCCGTCCTCTTCCTCCTTCTTTGCATCATCAAAGCGCATCACGTTTATGATGCATAAGCGTCGCCGTCCCCAATTTCCGGTTTCCATCAAGGATTAAGGGTTTTTCGGCCGTTCCACCGCCGGAATCAGCAACATTTCCTAATCGCGCCTGCGACAATTAACCTCGCGTAGTTCGCCGTTTCAGGCGTTTTTTGGCCACTCAAAAGGCAACTAATCCTGATGGATTAGGGTCCTCCTCCCCCTCTCCGACGTTCAAATTCGTGAAACGTCGCCGGACGCACTTTGCACCGAATCGATTCGGACAACATTCGGACCTGGGATGGCCATTTGTTCTAAAAAGGGAAGAGACGCTGCTCCCGCTAGCACCTTGACTCCTCTCTGTTTACCCCCACCAGAGGATCCCCAATTGATTCCGGACCACTTCGATTAATTCGCAGGCACAAAAAAGGCATTTCGGGGCATTTCTGAGGGGCTGCTGGAGGGCGACACGCTATAGCGGAAACTGATCCTCTGATCAGAACACCTTCGCTCGACTGTTCTCATATTTCACGGGTTGTTGTATTTACCGGCGGCGGCCGCGTTTTTTGTGGCGACACAACACGGATATCACACTTCAACCGAGGCCCTAAAGCCTGTCGGAACAGCCTGAGGAGCGCCGGCGAAGGCAGCGATGACAGGTCTGTCATATTTCGCGGTTCGAGCAGTCGTCACTCGCCTAGTTTCCCGAGTTGCAGTTCTCCCGGGATGCCGCAGCCCCATCAATGGGAGTACGATCTCCTCGTCGACGAAATCGAAAGGTTCGCTTCTTCCCGCGGGGATCAACTTGTCAGAATGTCCCGGAAACCATTAATTAGGACGCGTCCGAAAGGGCGAATTTTCGGTGTTCCAAACTTCGACGGCGCGCGAGAGGAGGAGAAACGCGTTTTTGGCGATTTTTCATTTTGATGGAACGGGGGAGCACGAGGTTTAGATGTTTCATTTGAGGGGTAGGAGTTGCAGGGAATCTGCGCGTGAAAGAAGCTCTGGAATCATGAAGAAAGTGTTTTGGAAGATGTGGGAGAAGGCGGTTGTTTGTTGCGGAGTTGGCGACATAATCAAAGCGGCTGCTCTTAAATCGAATAAGAATCTTCTAACGAAGTTGAAAACAAATAGTCGCCGACGCATGGAAACCTCCGTACCTAAAACTGCGGGGGTCAGCGGAACTGTGAATCCTGCAATCAAAGTGCAATCAAATTCTTCAGAAAGCATTCCGTGATTCTATTTTAAGCCACGTGGTCGTACCAGTTCATCTAGAACCAATCCCGTGTCATCTCCGCCGCAGTTTCTCCTAAATCAATTTCCGCCAAAATCAAATTTCGATGATAAGGAAGAATCACGTCAACACAAATCTCGAGACGGAAACTTCTGCACTTATCTGCAAAATCCAGCCAAACCTTGATTCCCTTAAAATCTCCTAAAAGCCGCAATGAAACGCCAGGGAATTTTTCTGTTTTTGGAAAGTTTTTGTTAGACTCGCGAGATTGATGGCGAGAGAAGAGCAAAAACAGATAATTTAGAATAGTCGCGCGTGGGGTCTTAAAAAGCAATTTTGAGGGGGATTAGTAACGCTCGTTTCGTCGTGGGGGACCACAATCGCATTAATTAGAGCGTCGCGGACCGAATCTGCGTTGTTGAACGGAATCTCAGATCAGGGAAGGTGACCGCTTGATAGGATGAGCATAACAGAAATCGTCTCCGCGCTCATGTAATATAGGCGGCGTTTGTCCACTATCCACTATGTAGACGTGTGGTCGCGAGGCAGTGCGCCTGCCTCCCGCACGCACAACGCCGGTTCGCAGCCGGCCGGAGGATGATGATTTCAAATGTTGTGGGAATCTCTATGAACACTTTGATTAGAACTACAAAGCATTTCCTGACTCTTTTTCTTCTTTGTCTTCCTTCTAATTAATCGTTCGAGCAAATTTTTCGCCGCGGAGGTCGCCGCTTGTTGCGGATTTACAATCGGCGTCGTCATTAGTCACGTTTAGGCGAGGATCTCGTCCGCCTCCACCATCAATCACGAAAAACTCGAGTTTCGTGGATTTAGGGACCACTAAATGCGACTTCATAAAAGTTGCGTTCTTGATACATGTGGACAAACAGTCGTCCGTAGATCATCCCGTGATGCCGTCATCGGCTGCTCGCAGGCGGTGGCGGTGCCTCAGATGAGGAGGCTGACTCCAGCAACGCTGGATGATGGGAATAATCATTGATTAGGCACGCCGAGGCCGCGATCGGCCGTCAACAGTTGCGCCGGAGAGTGTTCGAAGCGATGTCGACGCCGACGACGGCGATCTGGTGGCGCTGGCGACTTTCCGCTTGACCGGCGGTCCCTCCTCTGCCGCCGTGGGCAATTAAATTATTCTATTACTCTTTCTTATTGGCGCCGCTTGATTCCTGATCTCCGCGTGCGCTGATTTCACGATCCCGGCATGGACCGGCACTACGGCCGCCGCTACGAGCGGTTCCTGCAGCCCGTGGACATCCCGGCGCTCAGTGCGCGAGAGGATCCAGCCATGATGCGGAGGCCGAGTATGTGGCAGGACTTGATGACCGTATTCCGGAAGAACACGCGTTCCACGACGGCCGCTTCGATCCGGAGGCCGCCGCCCGATGTGGAGCTCCGGGGCACGCGATACCACGCGCGGAGGCCGACGTTGGAGTCGATGAAGGAGGAGAACGAAGAGTTGTTGAGTGAAACTGAGTATTCCGAGAAGCAGAAGTTGAAGGAGAAGTAAGTTGGGAGGTTGGGAGGCAGGAGGCTTGATTTCATAGCTGAAATCCGTCCTATACTAATCATTAATTCATTCAATCTTTACCTTGCTTTCATATTCATCTTCCGGATCATTTCAGTAGAACTCTTGGCTTCCTTCTGTTCCTGGGCCCTTTGTTGCTTCGGTTTTGCATCTAAAAACAAGAGTCAGTTAAGAGAATCCGCTCTAGAATGGGTTTCCGACTCCCATTCGTATTCGAGAGCAATTAGTCATCGGGCAAATTTGAATCGAATGGTATTGCGGATGTGATTGCCCCGGGCCGGATGATCTATGGATTAGCACTGTCCGGAGCTTGTCAACAACTCCAGTTGGCGTTCGGAAGATGATGCAAATTCACCCGCGACAAGGAGAATTCGTTCACCTTTGCCCCCTTCTCGTCGCATAAATCGTGGTCGGGCAAACCTGAGATCTATCTTTATCCTCCTCGCCAAATCATTCCAGCTCAGGCAAAAGAAAAACAAGACCATGATGATCGTGGAATGTTTTTGCTGCCACCACCGAGCGTGCACTCGACCGCAACTAGTGCCTCGTAAATCCAAATCTTTGCACTTTTCGCCCTCTAAACACAAACAAAACGCCAATTCACAATCCTCCGATGTTCTCTCCCTCCTCCCACGCCGCATTCAAATCTTACCCTTTCCAATTCCGCGAGCACAATCGTAGGATTGGCCCGGCTCGGTTTACGAGCAAAACAAGTCGTTTGCAAGATTTACACTTCATCAATTTCTTTTTGTTGTCTTTTGTGCGCCAAAAACGGCAAATTTCGGGCACTCTGCTTCTTGGTCTTCACACGTCGTAAGTCACCCGTGATGAGCTAAAGCCTCCTTTCACTGAATTATGGCTTTTGGAAGCTTCTGGGCCATCTCTTCTGGGTTTGCGCAGCTGACGGGGAGCGAATGGAATCCTGAAAACAACAAGCTACATCATAAAGAGCGTAAATTATCCCTCGAAGAAGCCGAGGATTGGGGAACTACCCGATCAGATGAGAATCGATGAACGTCCATTTCAGGGAGGCCGATGTGTTCCTCGGTGGGGGATCCGGAATCGGCCAGAAGGGCGACGACGACGAAGACGATGACGAGGGAAAGCCGATGACGCGCCAAGTGCTCCTGGACAAGATCAGGAAGAAGAAGGAGGTGATCGGGAAACTGCGATGCCAGGCCTGGAACATGAACCGGAAGCGGCGGACGCTCAGGTGACCTGAAATAGAGAAATAAGGGTTTCATAAAGCGATCATTTCAGGCTTGCGCAAAAGTACCTCCAGCAGCATGAATCGCGCGTGTCACGGTCGCACCTCTTCAAGCAAGAAATGTCCAAGATGTGGCGGAGTTTCCTCCGGTGGGCGAGCAACGTGCACATCTATTTTATCCCGTGGGAGCAGAAAATCAAGAAAATCGAGAGTGAGTTTCGTCGATGGGTCTTGAGTCGGAGTTCCTTCAGGGCTGCGATCTTACGATATTCGGAGCATTCCGTGTTTTTGTCGTTCGAAGGATGGGAGAATCCACGATATTTGTGCCTCTGAGGTCCGACCACAAGCTCCGCGAAGATCATTGGCCCAAGTGCCCGTTAACCTGTTTGAAGCGTGTCTCGTTCTGAGCGTCGAATTCCTGCAAAACCTGAGGACTTCCGGGTTCTATAGTCAGCGCTTTTTGTTTCTCGTGTTGATCGCCGTGATCGATGTTGATTACACAGCCTAAAGAACCGCGAAACTACAAAAACAAGCCGAAATTACACCAGAAACATGTGCGAACATTTGTCAAGTGCTTTCGAAGGTGATGTTTTTGCGCTAATAAAATCCCGCAATTCCATAAATCATACAAATCTGTGATTTCCCACGTGTTCAGGTCACTTCGGGTCCGTCGTATCATCGTACTTCACATTTCTCCGCTGGGTTGTTTTTGTTAACATTTGCATCACTCTTCTCATTGTTGCTTTCATTGTTGTTCCGGAGGTGAGCGGTAGATTCCCCCGGTCTTCTCCTCAAAGGTCATTCATTTCCAGGTGCTAGCCGATGCAGCTGCCGACGTTCCAAGATTCAACCGAACCTACACGCGGAAGGTCATTCCGCCCAAAGAAAGGAAAGACGCGGACAAACTGCAAGTCGTTTGGCATTTTGACGTGAGTTTTAAAGCATTCTAAGTGTCCATCTCACGTTTTCCGTATTCTAGGGCTACCTAAGATACTCACCGCTATTTTATGGGTACTACAGTAATGACGAATACGTTGGTACAACTGTGCGTTACGCGCTGCCTTTGGCCTATTTTGTGATCACGTTACTCATATTTGGATACAGTTTCTTCGCGATTCTAAGAAAGTAAGTCAGTTTTGGGTTACGGTGTGCTAAGATCGTCTTTAAAGAATGGCATCAAATGCCAGAATGAGCAAGATGGCGGGAAGCAAAGCGGAACAGTACATCTTCAACTGGAAGGTGTTCACCGGATGGGATTACACGATTGGAAACTCGGAAACGGCCGGAAACACGATTATGGCGATGATCATCAAATTGAGGGTGAGTCTTTTATGATTTAGAGTTTTCATTAAAGCCTCTTTTCCAGGAATCTATCGCTGAATCTCGGGTTGACCAGAACCAGAAATTCCGCTGTCTCCAGTTCACTCTACGGGTCTTCGCCAACGCGGTTATCCTCGGAATGCTGGCCTTCTCTATCTACTGCATTTCCTTCGCTGTCCAATCTTCAAAAACGGTCGAAGCTACGGGAAATCTCTTCACGAAGAATCAGGTGAGCCTACCTCTGAACATTCCTTTTCTAAGATCTCTTTCAGGTGCCCACCGTCGTAGCAACAATTACCCACGTGTTTCCAATGATTTTCGATTTAATCGGAAAACTGGAAAACTACCATCCTAGAACTGCTCTAAGAGCACATCTCACTCGGTTTGCTTTATCATCAGTTCGCCTTTCTCCAATCTAAAACCGTTTAGAGTCCTCGTACTCTACGTTCTCAACTACATGACGCTCATCATCGCGTTGTTCGAGAAACTGGACAACATTCGGGACGCCACAAGAATGGAAGAAATGGGATACATAGAAAGAGCTAAGCGGCAGATGGGAGGCCGGAATCCGGTAAAGCTGAGATTGAAGGGAACAATTCTAACGCTAGATTTTTGGTTTTAGAACATCGAACGAACTCTCCCCTACGCGAGTCGGTCATTCGACACTCGCGAGGAGTTCGAGGAATTAATCACTAAAGCCTCGAAGATGTTCGAACCGACCACCGCAACGCCTCAACCACGGACTACCAAGTCTCCCGGAAAAAGCCGTCTTTTGGGCGAAGGGTTCACCGTACACCAACAATTCGGACCCGTCGGTGTCAATCACCCTAAGATTCTTAACCGGAATGGAACGCTTCCTCCCGGACGACGAAAATTCGAAGCACGCAAGCTAGGACCACCCACTTTGAGGCTATTCACGCCTCCGCCGACGGATCCGCCGGTAGAGAAGACGATAAAAGTGCACCAAGAATACGGACCGGAGTGGGACATGAAGAATAGGAAGAAGCCGCTGAAATTTGAGAAGACGACTCCAAAGACAACTACCACCAGCACGACAACGACGACGACTCGCGGGCCTACGACCTCCGCAGAAACATCGACTGCCGCTAAAGGAGGGGTCACGTACACAATGATGGATAATGAGAATTCCGAAGAAGACGAAGGAAAAGCAGCCGATGTTGAAGAGAGCGTCGAACGAAACCAGGAGCTGGACCCGACGGAACAGATCATGATAGCCGCCCCGGACGTGCTCTTGGAAGAACCCTCGTTGCAGGAGAATATCACCGACTTGGAGTGGAAGTTCTTGAATATGACGAAGAACCAGAACAGTTAGTTGAAGTCGCTGAACTCTATATATCTCATATGCATCTTTAGCCTCTTTTGTGCATATGGGTGACAGCGCCCGAGTGACCACGGACGACAGTGTGAACTACAACGATAATATCTGCTGGGAAACGATGATCGGCCAAGAAATTGTGAAACTTGTGACTATGGACCTGTACATCACGATCGCTTCGATTCTCTTAATCGACTTTTTCCGCGGTATCTGGGTCAAGTACTGTAGTTCATGGTGGTGCTGGGATCTCGAGACCACCTTCGTACGTTTTCATCTATTCTGATCGATTTAACTCACTCTTTTCAGCCCGAGTACGGTGAGTTCAAAGTGGCAGAGAACGTCCTGCACATTATCAACAACCAAGGAATGATCTGGCTCGGATTCTTCTTTGCGCCGCTGCTCCCGGCCATCAACAACGTCAAGCTAATCATCCTGATGTATCTCCGCGGCTGGGCCGTGATGACTTGCAACGTGCCTGCTCGCGAGATATTCCGGGCCTCGAGGTAAGCGGGTGATTTAAGGCATGTTTTACACTGCGTGGGGGATTGCATTACGCAATAACTGCCGCCGGCGACGAGTAACTAGAGGATTGAGTGGCCGGTGGTCAGCAGTTGTCAGTCTTCGATGCGGCGCGAGTTGCGCTCTGCGCTGTTCCTCTTTATCGCTGTAGTCGCCTTCCGCTACATCGCCATTTTCCTCGCCGTCAGATTCCTCTACCGGCTTCGATACGCTGACGAAAGTCGGAGGATTCTTGCTTCGGGACTTGGTTGGCTCGCGAAAGTCGCTTCTTCGAATCAAAAGAAGGACTCTCGCCCGAAACTCTTAGCAATCACTTACCCTCAAGATGCTGATAACCGTGAAGATAACGCTTTATGCGTTTAGATCTTCCAATTTCTATCTCATGATTCTCCTCTTATGGCTCTTGCTTTGCACACTTCCGGTCGGCTACGTCATCGCTTCGAAACGACCTTCTACCGTTTGTGGTCCCTTTGCGTAAGCCTGACAATTTCACAGATATTTATAATATCGTTCATTTCAGGGGCTACAAACAATTCTACCAAGTTTTCACTGACGTTGTCAAAGCGCGCGTTGACCAAAAAGTTCTAGGATGGCTCACTTACATGATCTCGCCCGGAGTCATCATTCCCGTGCTTCTCGTTCTTATGTAGGGTTTCCTTCTTCGCTTTTTGGTGAATATAATCTTTTTAGGCTAATAATCTACTTTCTTGTGTCGCTGGTCCGAGGTCTTCGCGAGGCAAACACGGATCTCCAAGCCCAACTCCTCCACGAACGAACCGAGGAAAAGAAGAAAATCTTTGAGTTGGCGGGAGGAAACAAGAAGAAACCTTACTACGAGAGGTTCAACTTGCACAAAGATAAGAATGGAAACGGAAAGGAGGCGGAGAAGGTGAAGACCACCAAGAATGTCACTACCGTACCCCCGTTACGTCAAGATGGGAGCAAGCATCCCTCGGATCAAGCGATGCTCTGGTAAGGAGACGGGATCAGACTAGGCCTTCTCGCAGACATTTACATTGTCTGAACTGGCAGTTATCCGAACAAAACAGACGCCGATTGGCAGTCGGTTCGCGTCTTTCAGACGATTGCGTCTACTTTTTAGCACTTTTCTAGACACAGACAATTGAAGACGAATTTCATTTCAGCTCGGTCACGGAGAACTCGGAGCGGTCGACTTCGCGAGATTCGGCCCGAGCGAGGATAGAAATGCCGATCTCTCGCAGCGGTCAAACGGACCGCGTTGACGACTGGTTCAACGAAGAATCCCGGAGCGACCACTCCTACGACGTTGCCTCCAACGTCGTCCAGCTAGCAACTCCCGATGAAGTCAGGTACGAAGCACACAATGCATTCCTAACGATCTCATCTAATTCGATCTTTTTCACTAATTTTCTAACCTCACTAATCTTCATTCATCCACTAACGCACTTTGCAGAAGCCTAATCCGTCCACTTCTCGAGCAAGATTTCGTGTCGAACACTTTTTCACTCCCGGCGTTTCCTAACGGCACCCTCGGCGACCTCACCGTTGTGCCCCAGTCAAACACCGCACCAGTGGGACTGCACTCGGTCGTTGGAAAACGGCTCCCCCCCCCCCCCC
>KN166309.1:94807-116895 GCA_000757745.1 Steinernema scapterisci
AGCAGTGAGGGGCTGAGGAGGAGACCCTCTAAGCACACCTGACCATCAATCGCCGCCACCGCCGCCGCGTCGTCCCCCAACGCCGCTCACTCTCGCCGCCACTCTCGCTTTCTTCTCCCCCACTTTCGTTCCTTTCGTTCCCGTTTCTTTTCCTGTCTACGGGAAGGAGAAGAAGAAGAACTGTGTGCTTAGTCAGGACGCGTTGTTTACGTTTTTGCCCTCGTGCAGCCGCGTTTTATGCGTTTTCACCTTTATGCACACTTTCGCAACACTGGAGACTATCGGTTTCAAAAGCCGTCCTGGCCGCCACGGCGACCTAAGAAACGACCCCTGGCAACAAAGACGAAACTCGATCGGTATGCAAATAGTCGTATTTCGGCGGTCGCCGACGCCCCTGGAGAGGACCAACAATATTGATTTTTTATTACCTGTCCCAGTCCGGTCCGCCGATGGGCGGCGGCGGCCGGACGACGGTCCGTCGTCGGCCGACAGTCCCCGGCTGACGGTTCAGCGCGACTTTTGTGCTGTTGAGGGGATCTGCTCGGGTTCTTCTTTGCGTTTGCCTTGACCGTGACCTTCGACCGACCAAATCGGGATCGCCTATGTTGTCGTTTTGGCCAAACGGTCCAACACCGCATTCCTGCGCGCTTGCGGTAGGATTATTTTTATAGCTGTTTCCACTTTTTATCTCATTTTGACCCTTCTTAAACTCTATTTTTATCTCCGAAAGCCTTTCAGTTGACCACTAATCCCGTTCCCTATCGCGCGAAAACTCGTAACCCTCCAAATTCGGGTCACACGCACTGTTGTCCTTGTTTTAATCTCTTGGGCAAACAGAGTGTTTGCAAAGCTTATGGCAACTATAAGGTCAAATTGAGGAATTGGCGCATTTGAGGTCATTCCGAGGCTTGTTTCAATTAGTGTTTTTTGGTTTGCAGCTGTGAGGTTGTAATAATGCTGTCTTGTGTTGCAAGAGTAGCCATAGGAACTTGTGGGTCTTGACTTGTGACCATTTTAGGATTACGTTTAAAACAAGTAGAACCAATCCTTAATTCCGCTTTAAGCTGACCGTGCAGATATCACGGGTTTTAGGTAAAAACAAGGCAATTTATTGGCTACTGGTCATTGACCCAGTCAAGTGCAACTGTCCTATCCTGCAGCCTTATGCCCAAAGCCATTCTTTCAAGTTCTGAACGGGTTTTGAACCTTTAGCTGAAGTCCAAAAGTCCAAATTTTGAAAATCCAGTTTTAAAGCTTCACCCGAAACTCCCCAGAAACTCCAAAAAACAATCCAATTTCCAGTATCAAGTGTGGATGTCCTATCCAGCAGTTTAGTGTCAGGAAGCCATTCTTTCAAGTTGTAAACGATTTTTAAACCTTCAGGCCAAACCCCAAAAGTCCAAATTTCAAAAGCCCAGTTTTTATCTCTCTCTAAGTTTGCCCTAGCAACCTTAACGTCACTCCAAAACCTCCCAGAAACTCCGAAAAACAACCCAATTTCCAGTACACCGGTAAACAACAAACATGCTTTTCCGATTCCATCTTATAACCTGTCAATCACCGATTGTTGTCACCAGCAGCCACCAATCGACTCTGGTTCCCAACCCCATTTTTTGACTCATGCCTAAAGTCTCAAACACCACCACCTGGATCCGCCACGAACGTCACGCCGTAAACAGTGTGTTGAGGGAAACAACACAAGTTTGCGACATTTTTTGCGGTCAGCAAACTTGCACCCGACCGGTTTCTTCCTCTCCAGAGGCGAGGAGAACAATCGATTTTGTCGCGGCTGCCTCGTGGCGTTCAGGCTGTTTCGTA
This sequence comes from Steinernema scapterisci, assembly GCA_000757745.1. Taxonomy (NCBI): domain Eukaryota; kingdom Metazoa; phylum Nematoda; class Chromadorea; order Rhabditida; family Steinernematidae; genus Steinernema; species Steinernema scapterisci. The sequence goes on from KN166309.1 coordinate 96,626, forward strand.
CAAAAGCGGAACGCCGCGAATGGGTCACGGATTGGGCGGAAAAGTGGTGTTTCTCTGTCAAGGGTATCATTCCTCAAAGTTCCTTTGTGTTTTTGAGGAGTTCTGCGAGATGCAGGCGTGATTAATTGGGGCATGTTTCCAGAGAGGCTTTTGGCGCCAATTTGGAAACTCACTTTTTTAGTTCTCTGATCATGTGGAGTTAGGAAAAGTAGTCCTGCGCTCGAAAACACTCATCTAAAGACCACTCATTAAGCCCTAGACACTCGCAACTCTCGTTTTAACTGCTCCGCTCCGTCCTTGCTGCCTTCTTCATCACCTATCGGTCTTCTTTTCCTCGTTCTCCGGTTGCCGATAACAACCGAGCGAGACGACCATGCGTGCGTCGGTGTGTGGCAGCAGTTCGTTTCCCGTGTTTCGTGTGTGGCGATGCCGACAAAAAAGGGAAAAAGAAGAAAGGAAGGTCGCTCAATCGATGATCCATCTCCTCTCGCTCTCCACTTTGCGAAAAGCTGGCAATTTGCTTTTTTCCGGACGAGCGTGTCGTTTGCACGCGGCCGGCATGTTGTGCTAGTTGAGTTAGGAGTTAGGGATAGCATGTTTGGGTCTTTGACCCTTGTTCTACTTCGTGAGCCAAAAAATCAAGATTGATCTAGACTTAGAATTCCAAGTTTTAAGGATTTGAAGGTCGAGAGGTCTATTTCAAGCCCTCAAAGGTCTCTTGTATACAGCTGTACAAACCAGCCTTCTGACACATTCTCTCCCACGTCCATGCAAGTGGACATGACTCACTTCCTCCCACCTCGCCCCCGATTCGGCCATTCCTGTACAGATAACGATTTAACACGCGTGTTTTCCTGTCAGTCTCCCATCTGACTCACGACCACCTCGATTTTGTTGTCGTTCCCGTGGTCGTCGTTGCCGCTTCCAGCCTGCCTTCTCCGCTTCTCCACTTGTATTGTATAATCGATGCTCTCTCTCGCGCGCGCAAGCGAGAGAACTTTGTTTTACGTTTACGAGATTTCCCCACGACCCTCTAATCCGTGGTGTTTGTCGCGTGCGCGAGGCAGCAACCACAGCAGCAGCTCACCTCCGACGACCCCTTGGAACAACGAAGCGGGTATTTGCTCGGTTTTCGCCTCAAAGATGAGTGTGCTACTGCTGTCACACACTGTCGGCAACAAGAGCGACTCAACGCAAATTCCTGTGACTCACCCAGCGCGTTCGAGGGCTGACGGCGAGGCTAAAATTGCTTGTTTTTACAGGATCCACTCGTGCGCGGTCAGAAGCCGGATCAATTTCGGTTCAGGCGAAAGTCGACATGCGATCTACGTCGCAAGGTGAGTCTTTCAGGTTTCAACAGGCAGATCAGTTCTGTATTTAGTTCGGCCGGACACCCACCAGGCGCTGGAAAACCTAGAAGAGTACCATTCTCATCTGATCCGAGCGTCTGATGATGAGCTGAAGCGGTATATCGAGAGGATCATCCACGCTTTTAAGACCAATCTGCTGAATGGGCTTCTGGGTAAGATCGTCTTAAGATCTCTAAGCCTCAAATTTGCCCATTTTCAGACATTCAGAACTTCTACGAGGACACCCTCCTAAACGAGTCCAAACCCACTTATGCAAAATCCGAAGAAGCCCGTCGTCTCGCTGAAAGATGGGAATCTAGCCCTCCTCTTGGCAATGTTGGGCGCCCAGCTTCCTATCTGATCACCAGCACGCCTATCTCCAACGGCCATAGCAGCAGCTACACAAACGGTTACGGTACTCATACCCAACGGCCGACTTCGGGCCATTCGTACTACACCGAGAAGAAGGAGATTGTGGACAATGACGGCCTTCGCTGGGAGTACGAAACTGTCACCGTGGATCTGGCGAATGCTGGTCTGGGAATCTCGATTGTCGAGGACAACATGGGAAATACCAGAGTGACCAGAATCGATCCAGCTGGAGCTGTGGCTATTGATGGACGCATGAAGGCGGACGATGTCATTGTGAAAGTCAACGATTTCAACTGCGTTGGCGCTTCAAATGACGCCGTTGTAGCCGAGCTTCAGAACTTGAGGAGTATCGCTCAATTTGTAAGTTGTTATCCCGGTTTCTTGAAGCGGTTTGGTCCTGACAGGAAATGGTCCTGACACGAAACATGTAATTTTTCCGTGTTTAAGAAAATTTGACTTTTAGGTTGTGAAAAGGACGCTCCCAAGCTACTCTGGATCTCAAAGCTCCCTGCACCAGACCTCCCACTCCATGTCCGGCATCCTGACGAGTCCTATCCGCCCGTCTATCCCACCTTCACTGCCTCCAACCCTGCCTCCCCACACTGCCCAAATCACCGATCGGGAGTTCCGGAACACTTTCGACCGACCTGGAGTCCATCGCGTAGATCTCTACAAGTCCACACCGACTCAATCCCTTGGATTCTCGATCTCTGGCGGCACTAACAACGAACAAGTTCCCGGAGATCCAGGAATTTTTGTCACCAAGATCACGGAGGGTGGTCCAGCTCAACATGATGGTCGCCTGAAGTCGGGAGACAAGATCATCGCCGTCAACGACGTCTCCTTCGAGAACCGAAGCTACGAGTTCGCCCAGGATATCCTGCGAGGAGCCTCTGGCCGTGTGGTCCTCTACGTCGTCAAGCAGCCTTATCCTGACTACGCCGCTCAGGGTGGATTTGACCGAAGCCCAGTCATCGTTAACTCGACGATCGGATCCCAGAGTCATCTCAGCTACCCTCCAGAGCCTAGCGTCAACGATCCACGCCTGGTCCGACTCATCCGGCCTCCCAATCAGGGCCTCGGAGTCAATATTATTGGAGGCGACGGCGCGCCTATCTTCATCTCCACGGTGGTTCCCAACGGCGTTGCGGATCAGAGTGGCAACGTCTTCCGTGGGGATATCCTGCTGGAAGTGAATGGCAAGAATGTCAGGAACGTGGGTCATCATGAGGCTGCAAATGCGCTCAAGTCGGCCCAGAACCCGATTTTGCTGCTTTTGAAGAATGCTCCTTTTGGTAAGTCCTTCTTTTTAAGGGTTTGGTCCTAACACGAAATTGCCCTCTTTTAGAATTGCAACAATTCGAAGACCAGCAAGCCCGGGCAGACGCCGCCGAGCTTCCCAGCCTCCCACAAGCCCCTCCACCACCCGCATTCGATTTCTACGTGCGGGCGCTGTTTGATAACGACCTCCAGGGCGCCCCACAACGCTCGATTCCCTTCCAGCACGGAGACATTCTTCACATAGTCAACGCTGCTGACGAAGAATGGTGGACTGCAAGACCTATCCTCCCTGACGGAACCCAAGGAGTCGAGGGAATCATCCCGTCCAAGAAGCGGCACGAGAAGCGTGAGCGTCAGAGGAACCGTCAGGTCAATTTCAAAGAAGGAAGCCAGAGCCTCGGACGTAGTCAGTCCGTCGGTGCAGGCATGGGACGTAGGAACACCGCGTCCAGGATGTCCTTCAGTCGGAAATTCCCGTTCTTCAAGTCCACTGATAAGCTCAACGTTTTCAATGATTCCGATGTGGTCGGTGCAGGCGGCCAGGCTGGGGAAGCGTATATTCCGACTTATGAGGTAGTCAGGCAGGAGCAGTTGTCTTACCTTAGGCCTCTGATCATTCTTGGCGCAGCTAACAACCGAGTCGCCAATGAGCTGAGACAGCAGAATCCTGACCGATTTGGGGAATGTGTGCCTCGTAAGCCAAAATCCTGGAATTCCAAGACTTCTAAGCCTGTTTTAGACACTTCCCGAGACCCCCGACCTGGGGAGACCAACGGAATCGACTACCATTTCACAACCAAGGATTTCATCAACCACGAGCTTAAGAATCATCAGTTCATCGAGGCTGGAGAACTGAACGGGAACCTCTATGGCACTCATATCTCGGCTCTCCAGGAGGTCATCAACTCGGTAAGAGCCAAAAGCCCAAATCGAGTTTGAAGATTTGGGTTTTCAGGGTCGCCAGTGTATCCTAACCATGAATCCCTCCACCATCCGACGTCTCAAGGAACAGTTCAACATCCATCCTCTTGTCGTCCTCGTCCGGAGCGAGAACCATTACCAGATCGCGTAAGTTCCCAAAGTCAGCCTTAAGCTTCTAAGACTCAAGTTTCAGCGACTACTACCCGGACATGACCGAACACGACGCGATGAGCAAACTCAACGAAGAACGCCGCATCGAATCTGAGTTCCGAAGCGACATTTCCAGTAAGCCATCTGTTCCTGAACCCATTCAAACACTCGGTTTTTAGATATCGTCGCCAAACAGACTCTCGCGGACGTTATGGCCTCCGTGTACAACATCGTCCGCGCCAGCTCTGGGCCTAACGTCTGGCTTCCCACTGGCCAACAGCTCAACTAAACTGCGCATATTCACTTAGCTATGTTACTCATAACAGCACACTTTTAGATCGTCTAGAATTTTTCCCAATCCACATATCCTCGTACCCAAGCCAGTTACTCACTTAAACCTCATCCTATGGTTGTGAACCCTCGTCTCCAACGAACCCCACCTTCACGTTTCCCCATGATTTGTGTATATAAAAGATAAACTATTGCATTTGGGTGGTCTTCGTGTGTGTGTGCGTAAACTTGAAGCGTTTCTGCGCTCGATTGCTTATCTTCTCTGGCCTCGTGCCAGTCCGTTTCTTATCAATCGATGATTGCAGGTAACCGAATTAGTGTACTAGGGAATATCTGCGAAGCGAGTAGAATTAGTACATAGATAGCAGCGATGAGTCGAAGGCCCACAGGTAAGCCTTGAAATGTCAGGATTTAGACCTTGAAATCTGAGTTTCAGAAGCGCATCGCGCTATGGACAACCTCGAAGAGTATTACGGCTCGTTAACGAAACTCAGCGACAGCGAGCTTAGGAAAGAGGTCGAAAGGCTGCTCTCGACCTTCAAGAATGGCCTTTTCCAGGCTCTTGTCGGTGAGTGTTAAGCTGAAATCTCACTTGTTGAATGCCCTAATTCAGAAATCCAAGATCATATCGACAGCGTCCTGATGGATGACAGAAGATCTTCTTACGACAAGGCTTACGAGACCAAGAAGATCGCTGACAGATTCGAAGGCCATCCGATCTTTGGAGGCCGCTCGACGATCCTAAGCTCTGCTAAGGCCGCGCCTTTGGCTGACTTTGACAGCGACAGGGACCGGGCTCCGCTGAGTGGAGGTTACCAGAATGGCGGATCCAGTTCTCAAATCACCACAAAGTCATCTTCTTATTTCCAGGAGCATTCTGAGCGACGGGAACTGGTAAGTAGGGACAAAAGAGGGTTCTGGGGTTCGAACACGACTTGACGGGATCCTTAGACTAGCGCGCTAACCGCTCAGCCATTCAAACAAGCCGGATGGTAGCCATGGCTCAGTGGTTAGCGAGCTGGGCTATAAAATGGTCGACCCGGGTTCGAGTCCCCCTCAAACTCCACCTTAAATTTTGGCTTTTTAGAGCCAAGATGGCCAGTGGAAACGTTCAGAAATGACCAGCCGCACTGTCCAAGGACCAGAAGGCTCATCCCAGTCTTTCACCACCATCACCGATGACGAAGGCAACCGCTGGGAGATCGAGGACATCGTTGTTGAGAAGGGTCACACCGGTCTAGGACTCTCCATCACTGGAGGCATTGACCAAGACGGAGATGGCCACGTCCGAGTATCCAACATCACTCCCGGAGGCGCGATAGCCGCTGACAGCCGCATGCGCAAGGACGACATTATCGTCAAGGTCAACAACACAGATTGCTCCAAAGTTCCCCATGAAGTTGTGGTCAACGCTCTCAAGGGTGCAGGCAACATCGTCAAATTTGTAAGATTCCCATTTTCCCATAATCCTCTCAACCCCGAATATTTCAGAAAGTGAAGCGCCAAATCTCCAGCAACCTCGGACTCGGCTACGGAGGCTCCCACCACTCCCTGCACCAGACCCAGCCGCCACCTGTTCCCCAAAGTCTTCCCCAGACTTTGCCTTCCCCGGGAGCTTTCAGCTACCATCAGCCTCCCGTCACCAACATTCCCATCTTCCGTAGCGAGAGTGGAATGGAGCGGTTCGAGAAGATCCCTGGCGTCCAGAGAATAGAGCTCTTCAAGACTAACAAGGGTCTTGGGTTCAGTATCGCCGGAGGCGTGGGCAACGAGCATGTTCCTAACGACTCTGGAATCTATGTCACGAAGCTGATTGAAGGAGGAGCCGCGATTCATGATGGCCGTCTTGGAGTTGGGGACAAGCTTGTCGCGGTAAGTCACGAGGACTTAACTCTTTGGATTCTATGTTGATTCCAGGTCGACAACGTCTCCCTTGACAACGTCAGCCACGACTTCGCCGTCAGCACCCTGAAGAACACAGCCCAGACCGTGAACCTCTTCGTCATCCACAACCCCAAGCCCGAATACTTCAGCAGCCCCCACCAGACCTCCTACGACTCAGGAGTCCAGCGCGCCGGCTCCCAGCACCAGCTCCACAACCAATCCATGGACTCCCAGAGCCATCTTAGCCAACAGTACCCACCTGAGGTCCCGCTTCATCCCAGACCTGTGCAGCTGAACAAGCCACCAAACCAGGGTCTTGGCTTTAACATCGTCGGAGGCGAGGAAGGCGAACCTATCTACATTAGCTACGTGCTGCCTGGAGGAGTCGCTGACCTGAGCGGACAGGTTCACAAGGGAGATGTCCTCCTTGAGGTCAACGGTCATGGATTGGTCAATGCGACTCATGGCGAAGCTGCGGAGACCTTGAAGAAGGCTACCAGCCCTGTTGTCCTGACTCTCCAGCACCGACCCCATGAGTACAAACAGTTCGAGAACAAGATCGAGCAACTCAGAAACGACAAGATCGCCGGGAACCTTCCCACCTTCCCAGGCCAAGCCATCCAGCCTCGCCGTGACGTCTACGTCCGGGCTCTGTTCGACTACGAAGCCGCTAAGGAGACCGGAGTTCCACACAGAACGTTCTCCTTTGGGTTTGGCGACATTTTCCACGTTTCCAACACCTCCGACGACGAATGGTGGACGGCTAGGAAGGTGGCCGAGAACGGCGACGAAGGCATGGAGAGTCTGATTCCGTCAAAGAAGCGCGTGGAGAAGCGCGAACGGATGCGCAGGAAGCAGGTGAACTTCAACAATGGATCCCAGAGTTTGGGACGCGGAGCCACGATGCAGGGAGGTGGAATGGATGGACGTCGTGGGTCCAGGTCTCAGCTCTCGTTCTCGAGGAAGTTCCCGTTCGTCAAGTCTACGGAGAGGCTTAATGAGCTCAACGATATGGAACGTAAGTGGCTTTCAAAATTAGCCAAAGATGGTCAAAAATTGGAAGGTTTCCCAAACTTAAATAGGGTCAGTTTCGGGCTCAAATCTGTCCAGCACCACTTTATCATACATTCACCAGGTTGTGGCGAGAACACTTACTACACCTCTTATTCCTACACCAGTGAAAGTGACTATAGTAAGTGTCCAAAACGTGTCCAAGCATGCCTAACAGAGTGGCATGCCTAATTTGCCCATAACATGAGTGAACTGAACATAATTCCAATTTCCCCTTGTGCCTTAATCTCCTAATGTGTCAATTTCAGCCCAAATGGCCGTCAACGAGCCCCCAATCCTCTCCTACGAAGCCGTGGAACGCCATAACATCAATTACGTCCGCCCGGTCTTGGTCTTGGGAGCCCTCAAGGACAGAATTAACGACACTTTGGTCGAGCGTGATCCTCAGCGATATAATAGCTGTGTTCCTCGTGAGTTTCCTTAAGGTGAAGCCAGGATCTAAGGACTCAAATTTAGACACATCTCGCCCTCCCCGTCCTGAAGAAGTCAACGGCCGTGATTACCACTTTGTGTCGAGGAACCAGATGCAGAAGGACGTCCAAGATAACCTGTTCATCGAGGCTGGCCAGTTCCAGGACAACCTCTACGGAACTAGCATCGCCGCCGTTCGGGAAGTGGCAAACTCTGGACGCCACTGTATCCTAGACGTCAGTGGAAACGCTATCCACAGGCTTCAGAACAACGCTAACATGTTCCCCATCGCAATCTTCGTCAAGCCTATGAGCTACAGGCAGTTGATGTAAGCCTAAAACTTCCAACCCAGGTCTTAAGTATCTGCTTTAGGGACTGGGAACCCCAGCTTAACGAAGAAGGCGCTCGAGGCCTGATGGAACGTTGCCAGAGGACTGAAGCTCAGTTCGGAGAGCTCTTCACCAGTAAGCCCCATTCTCCTTTGTCTTAGTTCCTAAACTATCTATTTCCAGGCGTGGTCACCGGCCAAAGCCCCGAAGAAATCGTCCACAAAGTCTCCCGCGCCATCAGCGAGCATTCGAAGCCTACGATCTGGATCCCAACCCGGCAACCCTTGTACTAAACTTAACCCTATTCTTATCCACTAAGAAACCCAAAGTTATCCAATCCTACTTCTAGCCAAAACGTTCACTTAACTCTTTCTTCCTGTCTCAAAGCTGCCGTAAGCACCATTTACCCCTTTTCCCTGGACCCCTGTTGTGACTTGGTTGCCTGTTGTACTGTGTATATAGGACCAATGCGTTTAATTGATGAAAAAGTTTTATAATACTCAACGCTGATACAAATGACAAAATTTACTATTCTCTATGCATATCAGATCATATCGTTTGTGAATTTTATTGTTCTTTGCAATAATGTTATGTTTCTATTTTATTGTGATAAATATTAATAGCTCATCTAGAGATCTTGGCTGTCCTTAGGAATGAGCTCAGACACAGATCAAGACATCTGATCAGTCTACAACTGCCAGATCGCTAAAAATGGACCGGAAACTGACCTTTTGACTCTCAATGAGACGCAATGCCAGTCTGGTGGTGTCTGAAAATGATCATTCGTGACGATCACAGAGCACATGACCGGTTGGTTTCAGCATCATTTGAATGGAAACATTTGAATGGTCATTCTTCATTTGGACTCCGCAAATGATCAGTTCAAGACGTTGCCTAGCGGCGCTCGGCTCAAGCGTCTGGAAGAAAGACACTTTTAGTCATTTCAACCCTAAATGAGACTTACTTCCAGACAAGCTAGACATGCCAGAACCAGACTTTGTCTTGTAAATTTGATCACAGAGCACACAACCGGTTGGTTTCAGCATCATTTGAATGGAAACACAACCGGTCAGTCTTTCCTTTTTCCTCTAGGTCTAGATCAGGTCTAGACATAAATTGATTTGAACGTCTGCCAAAGTCCTGTCCTGAACGAGACTCACTTTCAGACTATGACCAAAACCAGACTTTGTCTCCTCACTCCGTCTGTTTTTGCAGCACGTGCTACAGCGATTCATTGTGACACAACACGACTAATCGAACCGGTCGGCTCTCTTCCTCTGCTCGCCTGACCCACTATGAGCTTCCTCTTCCGCGCCGTGTACGACGTTTATGCGTCACTGATCAGTCAGTTTCGATTCTATTTTCTCTTATTTGTTCTGTTTTTAGAAGGATTTTGGACTGAATGCAACCTGAAGAAGAACATCGACCAAGAGACCGGAGAAGAATTTGCTAGGCTGAAGAAGTCGGACCGGATCCTGGAGGAGAAGAATGGCGACACAGACATTAAGCCTGACGACACCGTCGCTAGTTTTTGTGAGGTTTTGAGTATCTGTCAGGTCTAATTTTTTGAGTTTCAGGCAAGAAAAAGCTGGAAAGAAAGCTGAGAAGATGTGATGTAAGGGAGGCTAAATAAATAAAGGATTCCTCTAAAATTCTGTTCTGTTTACTTTTGAATGTGTAGATCTAAATTGGCTTAACGTCAACAGTAAAACAACAAAATTATAGAAGCCATCTTTTAGTCATACTCTATTCAAAACAACATAATTTGTAGCCAGTTTCCAAGCATGCAAATTCTTTACACCTGCAGGACAAGTTAGAATTCGGACCTCAGCTTTTATTCACCATGGAAGCGATTATGGAATCGTGACACTCTACAATATTCCCGGACTACAGAAAAGCCGTCAAGATGTTTAAGCTTTTTGTGTGAAGAAAATACAACGTAATACTTTGAATCCAAGGCTTTAAGCTTAACTACATAAACGCTCAGGCCCATACAATTCCTCAAAAAACACACCAAAGAAACAAACATCTTGTGGCAGACTTCTTCGGCTTTCTTACATTGCGGACTCTCACCTCTTAACGATCACATCGCTTCCTATTTTTACCAGTCGATTTGTTCGTTGATTTTATGGTTTTGAGTTTATTGCGTAACATCTTGTCAACTTACCATAAAAGTCAACTGTTAGATGACAGTTTAATAGCTCTGTGCCAGCTCTGTGCCAGATTATTGCACAAAATGCACGTCTCCGTTGTCTTTTTAAGACCCAAGCCAAGCGAAGCAGTCAGTATCCGCTCTCCCGGTCATGAAGATTCTTGTTGTCTTCCTCGCCGCTGTCGTCGTCGGCGTCTTTACGCAAACCCTCTTTTCGCCCATTACTGCAGACCCTGAAGGCGAATACCCCAGGGACTACCCCTTATGTCACGCTTGCCACAAGGCGATGGAAGAACTTCGAGACAGAGTGAACAATCGAGGTCAAAACCCGCTTGAGGTTACAAGGATCAATCACAAGGCGAGCGAAGATTGTTGCAGATTTAGGAGCCACTAAGATACCAAAGTGCACTTTGGGCGCCGTTCCGATGTTGCATTCGTAAGGTCGACAAGTCTCTGGCCTGATAACATGTTTGCTCTTTACCCTGTATTATCTCAAATGGGTTTGCCGCTCTCCGTAGATCTCACATTACCTGTAATAGAACGTTTGCACTCTACGCAGACAAAGACTTTAGCTAGCAAAGTACCTAAATCTCCAAGACAAAAGACCAGGATAGATCATAGGTCAAGTGAATCTGGAGCCGCCATGTTGCCTTTTTAAGGCCTAGGTACAAGTGAAGCCATCATTCTCCTGGATCCCCGATCTACGATGAACGCTCTCCTCTGCTTCCTGGCGCTCTTCTCCGTTGTGGCCCCCTCTCAAGCTCAGTGGTACGGAGGTGGCGAAGGTGGCCAAACCGTGGAGCCCACCCGCTATCCCCCGATCACTCCTGACCCTAACGGCGATCTTCCTCAGAACTACCAGTATTTGTGCATGGATTGCCAATATTTGGCCCAAACAATGAAGTTGCTTTGGCTACAGCATGATTATGGGAACACTGAGACGCTTTACCAGGTATTTCAAGACTGCTAACTTCAAAACTGAACAGCAACAAATCTTCTTTTAGAACTACAAATACTTCTGCCGGTCAGCAATCCGTAAGTAAATTGCGCAAAATTTGGCTTTTTAAGTAGTTTTCCAGGTGCCCGCTCCTGCGATAAAGTGGACAAGTTCGGACTTTGGCCCCGCCTCGAATACGGAATCAAGTGGAATATGCCGGAGCGCGACATCTGCGACACTATGGATCTGTGCCCTTAAGAACTGTTTAGGATACGTGAATAAAGCGTTCTGTCTGTTCATAACGCGTTGAGACTTGCTGTACTCTCTTCCCTCTCATCACTGCTGACCCTGACGGCTACCCTCTCAACAATAATTCATTCTGTGACGAGTGGGCTTAGTAAGCTTAGTTGCCAGCTTAGTTTCCACTCTGCAAACTGGCTGAAATTGGCTTTTCAGGGCGCAAAGTTTGCCATCAGATCGACAACTTTGGAATCTGGAAGCGTATAGAGTACGGAATGAAGACAGACTGGCCTAAGGAGAATATTTGTGACGTGTTTGATTGCTAAGAAGCCTTATTTTGCCTCACTCTAATAAATCCCTGCCTTTCTTGACCACTGGGAACCGGTCCTAGACCTCCCGTAATTGCCAATTTGCTGAAACTTGATTCCCCAATTGGCTGATTAACACACGTGGGATTCTCAGTCTTGCATAACTGACCAGTTCTATGCCTTTTAGGCATACTCGATTGGCGAAGATTCTAGACAGTCCAGCTAGGATGATGTCCTTTGCTCTAGGATCCACCGTAGCTGCCGGCTCCTTAGTCATAATTCTCGTCCTGGCCACATCTGCTCTGATCTTGGATATTCATCGAATCCATCAGCGTGGAGTCGACGATCTCAATGCAGTAAATGTAGGTCTATGTTCAAGGTTAACCAAGCTTAGATGGGAGTTTTAGGAAGTTCTCCACAACTCTTGGACCACCCTTCACAGTGCCAAACTCAGGCCACGGAGAGAGGCGCCCAGCTGTCCGGACTGTGAAGCCAGAAGTGAGAACTGTGACAAGGGTCCTAAAGGTCCGCCTGGAGATGAGGGAGAAGACGGAGGTAGGACGCTTCTATTAAACCGGAATTCGGCAGACTGAATGCATTTCAGACCCAGGCGATGACGGCGAGCCTGGAGAACCTGGCGCCCCTGGGATTTCCCTCCTGTTCACACACGGTCTCAACTACAGCGGCTGTTTCCGATGCCCACAAGGCCCGCCAGGCGAACTCGGAGAAGAAGGCAGAATGGGACGGCCGGGACCTCGTGGACCTCCAGGACCAGATGCTAGCAGCCCTTCTTCTACCAACCCTCCAGGACCCCCTGGAGATAAAGGCCCCCGAGGAACTCGAGGACCCGTCGGTCCACCTGGAGCACAAGGTCTGCCTGCAACCACCTCCAACGGAATGGCAATACCTGGTCCCAAGGGACCTCCCGGAGACCCTGGAGCTCCTGGAGAGCCTGGTGAAACTCCTACTTATCCTGGTGAACCAGGAGATCCGGGGAGGCCTGGAAATCCAGGTGCGGACGGAGCACCGGGCCAGCCTGGTCTCCCTGGTCCAGCTGGGGCACCGTTTAAGTGTCCTTGCAAGCCTAGGAAGCCACCTGGATATCCAACAATTCCACCTAGACATGTGGTTCCTCCCAATGTTCGTCCTCCGGCCAGGAACTTAAAGCGGTTTTCAAGGAAGTTTCATCCGGTGCAGGCTGTGAAAGCTATAATTTAAGAAACTCAAATATCAGGCTTCAAAATTTCAGTATTAAAATACGTCTAATTTGTCCCAATTCCGAGGTTAGCCCGTCCCCATGACTCAACCCCCTCTCCCCGCAACCCAATCTATTGACACAGCGACACTCTGTAGCCCGTTTATAGACAAAGAGAGTCACATCACACAAAGCAACAAAAAGTGACCTTGGGAAGCGACCGCTTCGATAGCGCAACTGTGTAAACAGGTCCTCTCGCCGCTGCCATTCCGGGTCAGCCATCGCGTGGACAGGCGCAAAGGTAAACAGAGGATCCAGGAAATGACTTTGTTACAAAAGGCTAATTTATTCTAAATTCAGGCTAAACAATATCCACATAGTCATTGATAAAAATGACCGCCTTGCCGGAATACATGCTTTCCATGTATGTGTACTCGCTGTCAGGATCCGTGAAGACGGTGTTGACGGAATGGCGGTCTTTGTCCTCATTGGATCTCACTGGACTCCAGACCTCCTTCCCCGGGTTTGAAGTTTCTAGGACTGGATTCTTGGAGCAGACCATATAAAGCGCTAAAGCCACAACGATGAAAAAGGCGATGATGGTGAATAGGGATAGGGCGACCACGAGCCAGAATTCCTCTGGTCTGCAGGTGGACTTGGGCAGGTTTCGGAAGAAGTCTTGAACGGGTTGCAGGAGAGAAGCGAAGAGGTCGGGATCGGACGGCGAGGGTTGACGAGGTTTGGTAGATATGGAAATGACCTGGGGAGAGATTGAGGGCAAGAGATGGTCAGGGAATTCTGGGGAAGTTGGGTTTTCGGGTTGTGCGACCTTGTGTTCTTCGGAATTTTTACGGGTTCCGGCTTCAAGTTGCTTCATGACGGTGTCTTCGACTGATGTTTCTGGCTCGTAAGCGGGTGAAGTTGGATCTTGTTGGGTAGAAGCACTCGGCATCGGGATTTCAGGCACCTGGGCAACCTTAGTGCCGCAAGTGATGCCCTCGAAGCCATCTTTGCAAGCAAACTGGTGTCGGAAGCTAAGCGAATAGAAGGATTCCTTGATTTCAGCGTTGGTCCAAGCATGGTTCCAGAAAATTCCGTCGAAGATTTCGTCGTAGAGAACTATGGGGCCATTGAGAATGGAGATAGAAATTTTGAGGTGGTAATTGTTCTGAAATTCGGCTATTTAAATCTTAAATCCTAGAGTTAGTTTAGTTCTAATGAGTAAGCCAAGGTCTTCACAACCTGATACGTGAGCTATTTCAGGCACTTTTAGTGATTCCAAGCTCAGTATTCAAGATTTAAGATGAAGACTTAACTTACCCAAGATCCCTGATTCTGTTCAAACACCATTTTCTCCATATTCTGCCCATTCTGGATCGGAAAATCATTCTGCTGTTCGCAGAACAGCGAGTTATGGACGCAGATTGTGAGTCGATACTGACGAGCGGCTTTGAATCCTTTCGTATTGAAGCTAATCTTATCGATTTCAAATCGGCCTTCGGCTAGAATAGTCTAAAACACCCTCTCAGAACCTCACCCATAACTCACCCATCAGCTTACCTGAGTCAAGAAGGCAAAGATGAGCACAGGTATGAAGCGAATCCACATTGCTGGGTTCGATATGATTGAGATGACACAGGCATGGTTTAAACATGGCCCAGAGTGCTGAAAAGCAAAGCGCGAGGCTCCTCTTAATTTGTGGCTAAGAGGTCAAAGCGGGTTTGGCCACTTTTTGAACTTTTCTATGAGGCCACTTTTTAAGAGGACAGATTTCGCACATCGTGGCTGAACTGACGCCAAGTGTGAACCAGGAGTTCGAACCTTGGATCATGCTTAAGACGTCTCAGGACAACATCAAAATTCGGAGTTTCGAAAAGATAAGTTTATTACGGCTACATAATTACAGATAGCACAGAGAACCCATGGTTATCAGACTCCTTTCTACAGACACAGTTGCCAAATTCCTCTTCCTTAAAGCTCAGTCTTCAAGCTGAAAGTTCCGCGGGTATCCATCTGATCCAGTTTGGGCATCTCCAAAGCGAGGTCGTCGAAAGGCAGCGCGGTGGTCATGTTAGAAGACGACTCTTGGGTCTCCTTGACCTCGGCGGCTTCGACGTCCACAAGATTGCCAACTCCAACGCACTCGAAGATGTCAGTGAGGCAGACTCCGTTCTTCATGGGGCAACTGCCGTCATCGAGACAAGGTCCTAAAGACGGATATGAGACTGAGTTTGTGGGCTTAGACCTACCATAGCGAAGAATCTGAGGGTTGCTCTCAAAGTCAAAGGCAGATTTAGGCTCGAACTCTTCAAATCTCTCTGGCTGGTCGATTCCCATGCATTCCATAGTTTCAGTCACGCAGATCCCAAAAGGCATGGGACAAGATCCGTCGTCGAGGCAGGGTCCTAAAATCCCAAAATCAAGATCCATCCTAGATACAGGCTCTTACCATAAGCGATAAGCTCAGGATCCGAGGCTCGGGACATGGTGGCAGCGATGGCGAAGAACACAGCGGCGAAGGTGTTCATGATGGCTGAATTGATACCGAATGGTGGTCAGCAAACGGGCACCCTCTCTTATAAAGCAGCTCGTTAGGCACGCAGCTGCCAGTAGTGCAAACGCAATGGGCGAAGCGAACCGCAGGTCATGTTTATTTGTGCAACAGTCGGCGACGTTTCCTTTTGTTTCCAATGGGCTAAAATCGTACAGAGCTGACAGTGGGTCAATTAGGATTAGGCAGGGTTCTGGAAAGATCCAGAAAGATCTCTTCAGTTCTTGAATTCGGTCATGTAGCCAAAGCATGTTAGGAGAACTCGGCCTTGGCAGATTCTCTGAGGTTGACTGAGAGTCTTCCAGCAAAATCCAGTTCCTTCCTGATTTCTCCCATCTCCGTTAAGCCCTTGTCTGACATGTTTTGCACGTCTGTTTTTCCTTAAAATTAGCCTAATCTACTTGTTGCTTCCATTCTCTCACTGAATTCCGGATTTCACCTCCCAAATTCCTAGCGAGTTTGGCTAATTTCCCCAACGGTCAAAAGCCGTATAAAAGCCTAACGCTTATTCCCACCATCCCAGACCTCAGCAACCATGAGTCTTGTCCTCATCTGTCTCCTCTTCTTGACTCATCTCTCCACTGCCCAATACTACGGCTATCCAGGAGCGGGCTACTACCCAGGCGCTATCCCTCCGTACTTTGGCGGCGGTGCAGGCTATGCGCCCTATGGACCGGGATATGGAGGAGGTTATCCTTATGCAGCGGTACCCTACGGGGGATACCCAGGTTACGGAGGATATCCAGGATATGCTCGGCCAAGTAAGAACGGTAAACATTGGAATCTAACGTAAATGGGGATCTGTTTAGTGCCAGCACCCGTCTGGGGAGCTCCAGAAGACGCCTATCGCGCAGTTCCCTTCCGGAGCCCATCAGGCATGCAGCAAGGTTACGGTGGACAGGCTGTCGCCGCTGGGTCTAAGGTCCAATCTGAGCACTCCAAGGATCGTTAATCTCCAGTTTTGTATTCACTAGAATTGACTTCAAAGCAAAATATAACCTCCAGTAAAACTCGAACACGTTTTCACATTTATTACAGGCTGTACACACTCAAAAAGGGAAGAAATTGACTAGACTTCCTGGGTCTTTTCTGAACTCCGCTTCCGTGGGAGACATAGTTGTAGTTGGTGTCTTGATTTTAGGCTTCTTGCAGCTTTTCTTCAGACACTCTTGGACTTCATAGAGCGCAGGACATTCTCGTATTAGGATGTCTCCGTTGGCTCTGCGTTCTGGGAATGGCGGTCGGAAGACGTCTCGGTTCCGGACGCGTTGAGCTATGTCACAGTTGCCAAAACAGGATCCCCATTCGGTCCATTTGCTTACGACGCATTCTGGAATGGGTCTTGGGTTATCGGGTCAAAGTGAGGCCAGAAAATCACAAGATTCCAAGATTGCGAGAACCCAAAACTCTGACTTTCAGGTTTTAGGACTCTAACCTATCCCAGGACACCCAGGATCTGTGATTTTATGGTCTGTACAGGCTTGGACCATAAGACGGACTTTTAAATGCTTAGAATTTGAAGGGATTCACAAGGGTCTAAGCGGTGTCGAAACCTTATTCAAGATAAAAGAGTCTTAGCTCCTGAAGACCAGATCCACTTATAAAGCACAGGGGGGTCATTGATGCTCTAACCACAACCAATAGAAACTCCTTAAACGCCCTCTAAGTGGCTAAAGAAATCTCGATTAAGCCTAAAACGTGTCCGGATGTTACTCCCAATCCCCTCAAAACCCCTAATCCCCAATCCCACAATAACCCACTTACTTGCAGCATCCGTCCGTCCAACAAAGCCAAGAATAACCAAAACAGCGAAAAGACGAAAAACCGTCCGCGAACTGTCGACCGCCGCGGCTTTCATTTTCGACCGCCGATCGTCGATTTCTCCGCCGCAATTGTTAAAAATGTGGATTAAGAGCCAAATACGCCGCTCTCCCGCCGTGTGCGCGCGGCGGACGTCCCGCACGCTCTTCTGACCTCGATTCTCACGGGCAGAGAACGCGAAAAACTGACCAGCAGGCGCAACGTGTTGCGGCGTTGGGGTCAGAGCCGACGGCAATTCGGTTGCAACAGGAACTGGATTCATCCGTAAATCTTCGCTTTTGGAAGACCGCCGCATTTTCACGTCTTGCGGTTAATCGCTTTTGAAAGGTTGTTTTCAGGGGAGCGGCGGATCTTGAGTCATCTTCAATTACATCTGGCTTTTGAGCTCTGAAACCCGAAAAATCCCGTCCGGGAAAAGTCGGATCTCGTCCAATTAGGGCTAATCTGTTTCAATCACCTAATGACACAGTAATTAATCCTTCAGTGAGTCATCTCCGTATCCTGGAACGCCACCTACTCTATCATCGAACCCCATTTTTCTCTGCTCGTAACTGGAACAAAAGGATTTGCGGAGTGTAACATTCCACGTTCTGGTGATGTCATCCTTAATTCTTCGGATTCTTCGGTCTACTGGAACTGGGGATAGTCGAAAGTTAGGGTTCATGGAGTCAACAGCCGTGGATTTGGGATCAACGGGAGTAATTTGAAGAGGCCCAATTAGAGAGATCTGGGTCAGTGTGTCTGAGAGAGGTGGATATCAATCACGGTTTTTAGGGGAAGCGGATCTAAAAGTGGATTTTGAATGTTGCGGCAGGTATCTTGAGGTACAGAGGAACTCTCACCGCGATTTCTAAGACCGCCAAGATCGTATCGCATTTACAAAAATTGAACGCATTAAAAGCCATCAGAAACTCCAAGAATCGTATGAATCGAAAAACTATGTCTGCGGAAAGTTTGAAGCCTGGGGCAACGTCAAAC
This sequence comes from Steinernema scapterisci, assembly GCA_000757745.1. Lineage (NCBI taxonomy): Eukaryota > Metazoa > Nematoda > Chromadorea > Rhabditida > Steinernematidae > Steinernema > Steinernema scapterisci. Next base: position 114,867 of record KN166309.1, read on the forward strand.
AATTTGGCTTCAATCTCTCTAGAAATCATTTACGACTTTTACCAGTTAACGACCAAGCTCGATTTGAGCGTCTTAAAGTGCGACCTCAAAAAACGCAGCGATTTGAAAGGACCCTGGGACGAACTCTTGTGGGATGAAGAAGCTTCGAATCACAAAACCCGAGAGTCTAAGCGTTCTCCGTTCACATTTTGTCGAAATTTATTTTCACTGCTACTGGGAAGCCCAATGCCAACACGCCGTCAGGGTTTTTCTGTTAAACCAACTAAGAAGTCCTTGGCTTGTGTAGTAGTCTAATGAACATTGCATTTCCCCATCCCTCAAGTCAGTCCCCGATCGATATGCCGTTGTTGAGTAGTTCCTTCCCCTTCCTTCCGTTCGTCCCGTTCCTCTTGGAATTTGACTCTCTTTTCCAATGACTTGACTTGATCGTTTTGCGTTTTGATGCACTTCTGCAACAACGAGAGCATTTCTCCGAAGTCCGGCGTTCTGGGATTGTCTCCTGTCTGACAATCTTCTATCAGGGCCTCATAGACTTTTGCCCTTCTGACCATATGATCGTATGATGTGAGTTCCTCCGAACTCACGTGGAACCTGATCTTCTTATTGAGCCTCTGCATATACTCCTCGAGGATCTTTTGCTTCAGTTCAGACTCTGGCTTTGTCGGGAAAGCCTTCTTTAGTAACTTCAACAGCCTCTTTAAGAACTCGTCCACCGATTCGCCCTCTTCCTGGCGGCAGTTCGCCAACTTTTGTCTAGCGTTCAGGCTCTTGCATGCTGGCTCGAGTAATTCCTTCATCCTCTGTTTGACCGTGTCCATCGTCATTTTGTCGTTATCCGTTAGCTCGTCGAACTTCTCCCGGGCGGTCCCGTCTAAGAAAAACCGCATCTTAATCAGCTGCTTCTTCAGATCCATTGGTTCCAGCTGTACCTCCACCCAATCTTCAAACTTCCGCGTCCATTCGTCAAAGGAGGCGTCATTGTCACCGGAGAACATCCTAAGTTTATCTGTCCCAAATCCCTCGGCTACTCTAATTGAATGTTTCAGGTCTCTCTCGTCTTTGATCACTTCTTCCTCATCTTGGTCTCCTTCCTCATCCGTTCCCATGTCCAGTTCCCGCGGAATCATCTTCTTCGCACCCTCTTGTCTTTTCCCGCTGTTCTGCTGTTTTCCAACTCCCCTTCCGCCATGTTCCGTCCCTGTTCCTCGTTCTCAATCTCCATGTAAATGTTCTCGTCGTTCCCATGCTTATTCTCGAATTCCTGTCTGAAGACTTCTCCGTTCTGAGTGTTGTCAACTTCCCCCATTCCTAAGAAGCTGGGCACACTATTACGCCTTCCCTGTTCTAGCTGGTTCACCACCACGTTGTGACTCCCTTTCAGTTCCAAGATACCTCGCTGCGTCTTTTCCAACTCGCCTTCAAACTTACGGATCGTGCTCTCGAAGCTTCTCATCCTCCTGTTCATGACTTCTTCAATGCTGGCGAGAGCTTGAGTCACCCGAAGGAGAGCGCCCGCCGTTACCATAGCCTGAGCGTCGCATTCTTGCAACGTGAGGACTAGGTCTCTGGGGGTTCTTGCCACTGGAGTCGGCACGACCGGTTTCTTAGTGCGGCTAGCCATTTTGCGTGTTTGCACACGTTGTTTTCAGGTTTTAAGATTATAAGGACCGCTCGACAAGTCGAGGGGTAGTTCAGCCTTGATGTCAGCTTTGGGGCCAACGGCTGCTTCCGATCTTCACGTCAGCCGTAGGGCTCGACGACCGGGAAAACGCGCACACGATTTGAACTTACCGAATACCGATCCGGGCACCAGTAAAGGTTCTTGGAAGTCACTCCGCACCTTCTCTCCTTTCTACCACTTCTGAAGTCGTCTTGAGTTCCTCGGTAGTTCTCTGGGGTTCTCGGACACAGATTTCAGGGACAGGGTTTTATTCACTCTCTCTCTCTTGCAAAATCACGGCTTGCGACCGGGCCCAGAGACTTCGCTCTGGCCCCTTATATCATCTTTTCTTGGCGCGCCGCCTCTTCT
>KN166309.1:125192-142182 GCA_000757745.1 Steinernema scapterisci
GCCTTGTTGTTTTTAGCCTTGTTGAATTTTTAGTTATGTTGTCTTGTTTGTTGTTCAAGTAAAGTTAGTTAGATTAATCGCCCAAAAAAACTATTGTATTTTCGGGAGAACTGGTTTCGGGAGAACTTGTTTTCGGGAGAAGTATTTTCGGGAGAAGTGGTTTCGTAAGAAATGCTTCGGGAGAAGCCCCCTGGATTCTCTGATCTCACCTCTTTGATTTTTGATTTGCAGGCCTTTTAGTCTTACAAGTCAACCCGAGATTAAAAAACAATTTTGAATCTAAAACCCCGTTAATAGCACTGTTTCATACTTACACATACTTCCTGGGAGGCGTGGGGTGAAGGCTGGAAACGACGGTGACGTTCATCTTACACAATCGGCCGAGGTCGGAAACTGAAGTGTCATTTTTCTTGCTTTCTTTTATAGAGGGTTTGGTTCCTTCTTGAAACAGGTACAAAACGTTTGTAAATTAGTAACGATTCGTTTCCAAACTTGTTACTCTGTTTGACGTGTTAACCTCAAGACAGTTGAAATGTACGAATCGTTCGCGCTTTCTTCTCTCTCTGAAAGCTCTCTAAAAAGAGTGCGATTTCCGCCGTCTTTCTCGGCGATTGGAGGGATGTGTCGCCAGCCCGTTTTCAAGCCCTATTATCGCAGTTTCCAGTAGTCTGCAAAATTGAGAAACGCTTCGTCTCCGTTCCCCGGGACTGGTTCTCTGGGTTCATACGCCTCTTCGGCGCATTTCCGCCTGGAACTCAACCCACAGAGCTCACCGGGTCCTTCCTAGCGTCCTCGGCGATAGCTTGGTCAAAAGTCAACCGAGGTTTTGTGGTAGTTGTCGGCATGGGGGTAGTCAGTTGGGCCTGGGTCTACTGTCCAACGTCTTTAACCGAAGTTGTCAGATGTTTTTGTCAGAGTTGTCACAGCCTGATTTTGGGCCGCGACGAAGACTTCCGAGGAGGTAAGGAAATCAGAGCAGCGCGTTGAGGTGGGATAAGCTGAGATGGAGGGAATAGGAATGGCTGGAAACCTTGGCAACTTACCGAAGATAGAAGAATGAGCTCTTCGCGTTTGGGAACAGCGTTGAGAGAGGACCAGAGCGTCCCACAGAAATACACATCTGGGGTGACGCAAAAAGTGGCTAGATGACACCACGCGAAAGCCATTTTACTGCCAAAGCGCAGCGCTTCACACGTCCCGATAATTATTGGTTCCTTCGTGACGTAAAGCAAGGCACATGACGTCTTCGGCAAATTCCAAGGTTACGTTTTCCATGGCTTTGAAGGGAGATAATTAGGACGAGTTAGAAATATGGTTCAGATCTTGCGGCAGCTTTGCCAGCGGAATGAAACGTTTTACAATCTTACTGCCGTTCCGTAGGCAAGCCATTTCATATTGTCAATAGTAAAGGTTCTTGGAAGTCACTCCGCACCTTCTCCTCCTCCACCACTTCTGAAGTCGTCTTGAGTTCCTCGGTAGTTCTCGGGGGTTCTCGGACACAGATTCAGGGACAGGGTTTTATTCAGTTTCTCTCTTGCAAAATCACGGCTTACGACCGGGCCCAGAGACTTCGCCCTGGCCCCTTATATCATCTTTTCTTGGCGCGCCGCCTCTTCTCCGCGCGGCCTTGCTGGATCTCCAGGCTTCTGCTGCTCCCATTTCACGTCCGCCGCCCTCTCGGGCTCCCGCAGTTTCTCGTCCGCTGGGGTCGCTTTGGGGCGCTTCCGGTCTGGCGGAGATCTGAAATCACAACATTATGAATCATGTAAGAATGCCCGCTTGGGGTCTCCGCTTGCCGATGTTTTGGAGATTCATGGCGATCAGCTGACGGCGACCGTCCGAGGGACATATCGATCGGGGACTGACTTGAGGGATGGGAAAATGCAATGTTCATTAGACTACTACATCTCCCCCTTTACCATGGTTTCGTCCTCGAAACCTACTGTTTCCTCTCCTCGCCCTCCTGGTCGTTTTATGGAGCCTCGTCGGTAACGAATTTTCTCCGGAATGTCTTTCGAAATCTGTCAATCGACAACTTCAAAGAAAAACTCATCGCTTTTTGCCTGAAAGATCAGTTTCGGTAACTTAAACACAATCGTCTTTCCAAGATACATCTGTCTCCGGAGGCTTATGTGCAAATTGCGGAGCACTGGCGCACCTGCGAAATTGATTTCTCGATGTCTCACAGCCTTATTGGACATTTGGACTAGGACGGCTGTGAATATGTACGGAATGCCTTGAAAGACTCCAGAATGGCTTTGCGTAACAGTGTCCAACGCCTAAGCTCAGCTTTAAGCTTTAGGCACAAGCGCCTGGCCACCATCGTCATTTAGAAGTCAGGCTTTCTACCGTGGAACCATTCGAGTCTCCATCTTCTACGTCGTGTCCGACCTGTTGCTTCCATCCCGCAAAGGTCTCAAGAAGCCAACTCTGAAATTCGTCTCTCCAGCACGAAGCTTTGCCTTCAGGTTCTTCTCTTCAATGGAAAACGTAGATGTTTGAAGTGCCGAAGCCACTCTTAGCCTCAAACATGCGAGACGCTCACTGAAAGGTTCTGGCCTCGGAGCTTTTCAAACTGAATCACAGCCTCAAAGTGATCAGGAATCGACCCGTGGGAAGCTAAGAACACCCGCAGAAGCAGATATAAAAGTCCATCAGTCCACTTAAACCAGTAGTGAGTGGGATCGTGTTTCGCCTCCACGCCAGCCCACTCAATTTTAGCCTTTAAGTGCAAGTGACTGGCTATGATCTACATTTAGAAGCCAAGCCTTTCAACGTCGTCCGATCTGGGTCTCCACTCCTTTCCGCCGCGTCCGATCTTCCGCTCCAACCCCGCGACAGTCTCACGGATTCAACCCTAACAGGACTTCTTGTTAGGATGGATTCTCGTGTTGTGGTTCTTCTCTGCTTCCTCGCCGTCCCGGCCAACGCCGAGCTCCAGACCATCACTGTCACGGGAACCATCAAATGTGACCATGGATCGCCACTAAGTTTAGCTTTTGTGGAACTCTATACCCATGGCTTCTGTAAGTTAGTTTCAGAAGCAAACAAGCTAATAATGGTTGTTTAGTCTCCCCAGAAAAACTCTTGAATTCTACGTTTGCGAATGTCGGCTTCAAGAGCTTCGCACTGTCCGGCCAAAGTTCGGGAATCTTTTCGATCGACCCGTTCCTTTACATCAAACACAACTGCGTCAGAGGCTACAAGTCATGCTTCGGCTCCCAGATCTACATTCCAAAGAATTCCATTGGAGGAAGCTACAACTTCAAAACGATAGATCTGTCGATCCACCGCTCCAACTCTATCAATTGTGGGACTTTTGCAAAGGACGCAATGGCATTTGTTGATAGAAAGGGAATGCAACCACGTAAAATGCGAGAGATATTGGATCACCTTGGCTTTCGATACTGATGTTATTTTTTTAACCTTCAAGTGCACACAACAATAAACGAATTAATAAGCTTCACTACTTCATGTTCTGAACCTTCGCCTTCTTCTGCCCTGGATTGCTCGACTTCTTCTGCGCCGTCTTCTCTGGTTCCTTCTCTCCCGGATTCTGAGGCTCCTGACCCGAACTGTTCTGCGGCTTCCCAAGTATCGGTACCGTCGCTGCTTCCTGAATCTTCGCCTTCTTATGACCGAGCATTCAGATTCAGCGTAAGATCCGTGGGACAGTCCAGAGCGTTCCCAAATCCTCAAGATTAGACCTTAGCTAAAGTGTCCTCCGAGGCACTTCAAATAATCCATTTATTGCCTACAAATTTCTGATCTTCGGATCGCACAATTCACTGAGATCATAGTCAAAAGCGACGTATTTTTTGAGGTGTTTAGGTATCGGCAACCTATTAATTGCGTCGTTATTCATAAGCTTGCTAGGAGGCATCGCAGATCTGACCCCAAAACGGGCTGCGTGAAGTAAACTCGGGACCTGAAACCAAGCCCTCTTAGTGTGGCTTCCAACGTCTTTCCTTACCTTTCCAGCCTGCGCAGAAATGATGCTCGAAACCTTGTCACAACAGCTGGGAATCACGGGCGCATATCGTGAAACCAGAGTTATGAGGCCGACGATGCTGGTGGACGTGGAATCCTTGTTCGCTGTCAAGGTGTCGATGAGGGAATAGCCTGTCTTACAGCTGCACCAGTTCTGGAAATGGCAATTTAGGTCAGTTCTTGGGTTTCTAGCTTACCTCCAAATTCACCTTGATCCCAGCCTGTAAAAGGGCCGGCAACTTACCGTAACCCTGCTCTACTAGGCAGATAAGCACGGCGTCGGGGACTTGGACGATGGAATTCTTGGAGATCTGGTTGATGTCCACATTCTGGGACAGATAGTAGTCCAAAATGGCCTCGGAATGACGGTATTTGAGGCAGAAATTGAAGGGCGATTGTCGGTGATCGTCGTAGGTCATCTGGAAAACGAATATCTTAGTTTTCGAGATTCTTGATTACCGTACCTTGGCTCCATTCTGGATCAGCAGTTCCACCACGTCCAAATGGCTGTTTCTCGTGGCTTCCTTCAGAGGAGTACAGTACTGTTTCTGGTTAATCGGACGCAGGAAATCGGTGTGGCAGAAGCCGGCCGTGAAGATTAGCTCTTTGTCCTCGTTGGGGTCGTAGCCGTGTTTCAGGAGAAGCCGGACACAGTCGCAGAATCCGTTGCAGGAGGACACGGAGAGAGGGTTTATCTGGAAATGCAGGACTTAGCAATCCTGGACCAGAGAGTTCTGGCTCACCGCCATCTTCAGAACATCCTGTTTTCGGCTATGAGGCAGCAACTCTTGCAGGCATCGCGAAAACCCGGATTGTGCAGCCAGGGCCACGTTGTGGGTCCCGATCCTCTCGGTGTCCCAAGAACGGTAGTAGGGAACGTTTGAATCCACGCCTAAAATCGGCCTCAATTAAGCCCAAATCAGCCGGATCCTCAAGCTTACCAAGCTCCAGCAGAAACTTCACAGTCCTGTCGTGGCCTTCGAGCACAGCCGCTGACAGGGCGTTCAGGTTATCTTCCCCACAGCACGTATCCGCCAGTTTCCGGATCCTCTCATTTCCGTAGAAGTCCACGAGGTGGTCGAGGATCTCTTCAAATCCGTTCTCCGCGGCGACGAGGACGGGCGAAGCTCCGTGTTGGTCGAATACCTCGATCTGGAAATTGGGATGCCGGAGGAGTTCTTCGAGAATCGTCTAAATATGAGATTTCACGGAGTTCCTATAATTCTAAACTTACCGAATTCCTGTTCTTGACAGCAATATGAGCAACAGATCTGCCCCAATATGTCTTCACGTCGATGTTGGCTCCATTCTGCAGTGCGAAGACGGCCAGTTCCGTGTGGTTGACTTCGATGGCTTCAAGCAGGAGAGTCCTGTTCCCGGAATACGTGAAATTGACGTCGGCGCCCTAGAGATAATTTATGACCAGATTCCTAAAGAAAGAACTCACATTTTCGACCAAAAGACGCGCGATTTCCAGCGTCGCTTCGGTGTCGTCGACGTCGTCATTTCCTTCCTCATAGTGCACCAGCGCCAAGAGAGCCGAATATCCGTGTTCGTTCAGGGAATTGGCGTCCTCGCCTGAAAATAGCTTCATTTAGGTCCTAAACAAGCATTTCCCAAGCTCACCTAATTCCAGTATCCGCCTACAACTGGCCACATCGCGTCGATAGGCAGCATCGACGAGAGAGTCGGTAAATAACTGCTCAGATTCCTCATTTCGCAGTTTTCGGAGCTTCTTCTTCGAGGCTCCGCTTCTGGCCTTCCGTTTCGTGGCCATCTTGGGTATTCGGAGGCCTAGCCAGGAGGGAAATAATGCTAAAGATGCACGGTCAACAAGTTCTGAAATGGCGCAAAACAAAAATAGTGATGCATGAGATATCGTGGTGGGATACCTTGGATAGCCCGCCCATGTTCCAGATTTGCCACAGGCCTCCTGTCCCAGGCTTTCGCACTCGTCAATGTTGATTTCGCAATACTCGCCTTCGAAACCGGTAAGACAGTCGAATGCCCAAAGATTGAAGAGGTCCCGACAGCTGGCGCTGTTCTTGCCAGGATCGATCCGGCCACATTGGAGCGTGGATTCACATCCGGTCTCAACGACCTTCTCCCTGGATTCTGGGACAAAGTGGATCGTCTCTCCCAAACTGCCTCCGTATTTGGATCCGGATAGGAATGAGAGTTCTGGGATTTGGCTGATCTTGAAGTCCTTGAAGCAGCCTTCAAACCCGGATGAGTTATATGCCCTTCCAAGATGGATCTTGGCGTTCCGGTCAACGATGAAACGTTTCAAGGAGAATCCGTTGCTGACGGTGGATTTGAAGTCGTTCTCATCGATCAAAATCACCAATCGCTGGCTTTGGGCGTCTTCAGCAAGGGTTACCGTATGCCAGTCGCCGTCGACGATCAAGTGGCTAATCTCGTCTTGGATTGGTTCCCCTTGGCCGCTGTAGGAGAGGAGCAGGTTGTGGTCGGCCAGGGATAAGGATAGATTCTCGGTTGAGGATTGCTAAAAACGGAAATCTTAGAAACATAGGAATTAGCCGAGTTTTACCAGTTTCAGAAGCTGGCCGTTGGAAGTCCTGGTTCGAATCGAGAAGGTCAGATTGTAGTTCTTAGCCATGGACGGGGAAGGCGGCATGTTAACCTTGTATTTGATGAAGCTGCTCTTGAAGAACGTCGCCGTAGATTTGCCTAAAATTAGAAACTCGAAATTTCAGGAGTTCAAGGTGCCCTTACAGGTATAACCCCCATGGGTATTGACACATTGGGCGTATTCCGGACACTGGCTATCGACACAGAAGTCCTTAACCTCACAATCTCGACCCATCCATCCTCGGTTACACTGGCATTCATAGTCGTTGAACGTGTTCTGACAAGTTCCGTGAACGCAGGGAATGATTTCTGAGCATACGTCGTCGGTAACGGTACCCTGAATTAGGTCTTCAGGGTTGAATTGGGTCAAAGAGGAGTTACCTTCATAAGATTCTTCTTAGCCACAGATTGGCCAAAAGGTTCCACTTGGAACGCTGGAGGACTGTCTTGGAACATGACGTTCTTGTCGTTGATTCGCATGTCTTGGAGAGATCCTTTGAGAAGATGGCTGTTTTCGGTATCGTCACTTCCGATCAGGACTTGGTCAGCTAGGAGGGGGTGGCTGAAGGGTCGGTCTATGGTCCATTGAGAGTCTTCTTTGTCGTCGACGTAGACCTAAAGATTCAAATCAGAGTCTTAAAAAGCTGAAAAGAAGTTTTGATCAAGGCCGGATTCGAAGCCCTGACCTTCTGTGGGGGAGCCGAGAGTTCTACCAGTCGGCTAGTTAGGCAAGCTTAGAAAGGTGTTAAGAGTTGCTCACCTTAAGATTGTTGTTCCACCTCCTCAGCTCGATTAGATGAGGCTTGTTATCATTAACCACGGCAGTCCCATCCATCTCCATGATTCGCTTTCCGCCCAGTCTTGACTTGGCCACGACATGTCCTAAAAGGCCAATTTTAGGCAGTGCTTCCAAACCCAAAATCCTACCATCCTGAACCTCCAAACTGATAAACGTGGCCACGTCATCTCCCTTCTCTCCCAAGTAAATGATCGACCCATTTTCCGCGTTGGTCCTAAGCAGAAAACTAACGTCTGTCCTCTGCCTCAGAGCCATGGTCTCCTCGTTATTGAGCTTTAGGGTCAATCTTGAAGACTCGTTTTTGTGCCCAAATGTGAACTCCTCGAGCTTGTTGATGCAGAACGGAGGCAAAAACGGTCGATTGCATTCACAGTGGAAGTTGGTCCACAGATCTACGCATTTACCGTTCTGACACGTGTCCTTCTCGCACTGGACTACGCGTTCACAGCCAGCTCTGACGTCCACAGATCTCGAGGGTTCCATAGGATCGACGTATTCAGAATCGATCTTGATGTCCCGGAAGCATCCAACCATAAATTTCGTTCCGCTGAGTCCAAATTTCGTGGTGAAGACTTCAAAAGTCTGGACTCCGAGAGATCTTTCGGCGATTTGGTAGCCATTCTCCTCGAAGACGTGGATTGAGGTCTGCTCAGAAGTCTTGTTTAGGACTATCCTATACCACTCCCCGTCGTTAAGGTTCATTTCAAGGAAGTTTTGGTAGGCCAGGGAAGAGACATTCATCTCAAGACGACCATGGGAGAGGCCTAGGGAGTACTGTAGCTGGCTGAGGATGTTCTCGCCAGAGACGAAATGGACTTGAGGAGCTGTGGTCCGGAAGGAGAACTCGACAGTGTAGACCACAGCGGCGGAACTGGCCCTAAATCCACATTTACAGAATTTGGAACGGAGTTTGGGGCAACCTACCCAATCATGATATTCTTAGACTGGTGCAGGAAGAGCGAATTCTGGGAAAACGTGACAGTCGTAGCCTGGTCACACTTGTCCCCATTGTATCCAGGAGGACAAGAGCACTGCGCGATGGCGCTGTGGGAAGTCCTGGCCACGTAGCATTCTTGGAACCGGGTGCAGTTGAGATTGGAGCAGACGTCCAATGGCTTCTCGCAGAATTTCCCGTCTTTGTTGTTGGGACAAACACAGAATTTCCTGTTGTCGTATTCAAGGCATCTTTTGGCTCCGATGCAGGCTTCACAGCTGGTCACGTTCTAAAGGGGGTGGGGTTACAGACTGGTCTGAGGATGCTTGAGAGGCGGGATGATCGAAAAAGGCGTCAATTTCGGCTTGACTTATGGCTAAACTCAAAATCCCAGACCTGAATTTCAGGTCCGTTTTGACCATTTTAGGCTGTGATGGTCAGAAACTGAAGCTCAGAAGCTCTTGGCACATGCTGGCACTTACATAGATATCCTGGAGAGGAATGACAACAGGCGTGTTAGTGCTCGTTTCGGAAATTTTAGGTGTTACGGATCGTGCTGTGGTTGCGGTTACTGTAGTCGTGAATGCGGTTGTAGTTGCTGTAGCTGTGGCGGCAGTGGTGACAGTTGGAGGCTCAGAAGAAGAGGAAGCTGGGCTAGTGGCTTCAGGAGTGGTTGTGGTGACAGTCGTAGGAGGAGAAGTGGCTACCGTAATGCAGACAGATCCGTCTTTGCTGGAGTTCTCGACGCATTCTTGGTCGTCTTGGCAGTTGCAGGAGTGCTCACAGAACGAGCCAACGAAACCAGGTTTGCAGGAACAGGAGTAGGAGTCTTCTGGAATCATGGGAGTCGGAATTAAGGCAGAAAGAGAGGACTTACCTTTAGGAACACATTGGGACTCGTTCTCACAGAGATTGCTAAAGCAAGGGTCACTTGGAGTCTCACATCTTGAGCCGGTGAAGCCTGGGAGACAGGTGCACTTCGCTCCGGTTAGGAGAAGGGTGCAAGTTCCATTATTGAAGCAGTATCCCTGCTGACACAGATCCGGCTTCTTAGTAACCAAACTCGAGAATCTTGGCTTCTCACACCATTTCCCAGAGAAAGCCCTAGGACAGTCACAGCTGAACCCGACCAAGTTCTTCCGGCAGCTTCCTCCGTTTTCGCACTTCTTCCTAAATTCACATTTGAGGCTGTTTAAGAGGTCCTAAGCTTACCCTTCAACCAAGCACTCCCCAAGAGGAATCTCACAGAATTCGCCAGAATAGTTAGACGGACAAATGCAGGAAGAACTGTTCGTGTTCCCAATACATTGGCCTCCGTTCTGGCACTTGTTGACCTTGTCACATATATCGATCCTCTTATCACAATTCTCGCCCTCGAAACCTTGTGGACACGTGCACACAGGCTTTTTGTTGACGAAATTGCACTCATGGCGAGGATTGTCACACTTGCACTGGGGAACCGGGGTGTCACAATCCCGACCAGTCCACTCAGAACTGCACTGGCACCTATACCCTGTCAACTGTTCCACACATTCCCCGTTGTTCTGGCAGGGATTAGAAGCACAGAATCCCGCATGCTTCTGGCACAGATCTCCAGCGTAGCTTGGACCACATTTGCAGTGGAATCCCGGGACTGTGTTCACGCAGGTGCCTCCGTTCTTGCAGGGCGCGTATTCGCACTCGTCAAGGTCGTCTTGGCAGTACTTGCCGGTGAAGCCGATGGAGCATTCGCATTGGTAGGTGTACTGGAAGTTGGGGAAAAAAGGTTGGGACTAAGGGAGTGATTCTTACGTCTTTTCCAGTTATGCACTTAGAGCCATTGGAGCATTGGTTGTCGTTGCAGGGGTCGTCGACGCATTTTGGGATCTCGGAATCGGACAGGCAGCTAGAAATGGGGTTTTGGTCACATTTAAAAACGTTAAAAAATCAACTTTGAGTGAAAAAAAAATGTTTGGCTGAGGGCGGAATCGAACCCGTGACCTCTGGATTGGCAGGCTCAAGTCTAACCACTGAGCTATTCGAGCAAAAACTCAATGCGAAGTAACTCCGCTTATATCTAGGTTTTTAGTTCCCCAGTTTTAGCCCCAGAACCCAATTCTGAAAGTCGTCTTTAAAGCCAAATCAACTTAATCTGATCTTCAAAAATTCTGTGTTTAATGTCATCTCTGTGCTGCTCCCTTATCTCCAACACAAAACCCCTCAAAACTCGCAACTTCCCCATGTTAATCTCCGCAAATCTATATTCGTCCCATCCCCCCAAAAAACCAGTCTTCAAATAAGCAGATAAACGGCAGACAACTCACATCTGTCCCTGAGGACATCCTTTCACTAAACACGATTCGTCTTTCTCCTCGCAAGTTGTTCCCGCGAATCCCGGTTTACACTCGCATCTCTCCGACTCTTCGTCTCGGACGCAGTTTCCATTGGAGCCGCAATTAAGAGTGCACTGTTCGACTTCCGTTTCGCAAATGGTTCCTGTGTAACCGGGTGGACAGACGCATTGGAAAAAGCGTTCGTCGTCGTCGATTACGCAACTGCCGCCATTGAAACACACGTTGCTGTTACAAGGACGGCTGAGGATGGGATCTGAACATAAAGGATTTGATTAGATTTTCATGGTTGGATGGGTTGGCCTTGTTTCGGATAAGGAGGGAGACCGGAAGCCGACAAAATTCTAGTCGTTTTTAGCCATTTTGGGGTTAGATTTTGAGGGTTTCAAACCTAAAACCAAGAACTTGGAGACTCATTCCTAACACCTCTGAATGGAGAACCTTGGATTTCAAAGCCACCGAAACGCCCTGGACTCTAGCTCTAAGAGAGCCGTTCCAGGCTGGATTTGAGGCTTTCCCAACCACGCCTTTATGATGTAAGACCTTATAGGAACTCACCAAAGCAGCTAAAAATAAAAACCGCGAGAATGAATCTCAGGCGAACCTCCGGCATCGTGGAGTGTGGTCGATGCCCATGCGAGGTGCAAACGGCGGGCGCACTCTCACTCAGTCCTTCTCTCTATCTGCAAAAACAAAGCGATAAGTGGATGGGGTGCGGGGAAGTGGCAAAAGATGGGAGAGAGCGCGTTTGGCCTTGAGCGCGTGGAGACCCGACTGTCGCGATGATTGTCACGGATTAAGGTAGAGTTCATTCCCGCGCACCGGGGTGGCACTTCATGTCCACCGCCACACGGAAAGGGCAATTAACGGTCGGGATTGCGTTAAACGGTCGCCGTTAGGGAATGTAAAGAACCGGGAATCCATATTTAAACAATCCGACAAAAAATCCCGTCATTTCGCAACACCGCTTAAAGCCCCACGCGTGACTGAAAGGTATACATTACGTCTTTAGAACAGAAAAAGCGCAAAGAGCCACAGATGCGGTTTCTCCGATTCGGTTTAGGATTACCGGTCGGAGTCCGTGAGAGTTCGCAGCAGCAGCGAAAGTCAAACAACACAGTACTCTTCGATATCTACAGCTACCAGCACAGCTTGTCCACAACCACCAGTAGCACAAGCCACCCAAACGGTCAACACTTCAGATACGCGGGGTCGCGCCCTTTGCTAAGTGCGCGAGATGGGTAGAGGAGCCGAGGCGGATGGGGATGTTCGATCGACAACAGTAAAACACGAACGGACACTTCACCTGTAAATTAGTCAAGTAAACAAATAGAGAGCGGTGGTCAGTTGGGGAATGTCGCAATTAGATGGGATCCGCGAGATATACTCAAAGGTTAAAAACTGAGTCTTCGAGTTGGTTTGGGACATAGATGAATAGCTAAAGACGGTCTGGGAGAGCTTAGTTCTAGAAAGCCAAGAGTTGTTTTGTTTCAGGGCTAGATTTTTAGTAGAATCTGACAGCAGACCGAAATAGAAATAACACTGAAAGTGAAGGATGTGTTGACAGGCGATGACAGACAAAGCAACCCTTGAAAAGAGACTAACATCTAAAAGGACAGAGCTGTCTTTTGCACAAACAAGTTGTTTGTATCCATCCCGCTAATGAGTTTTCAGAAGCTGCAGCCATAAGTCTCATAAATCACTTAAGACATCAATCTTTCCTTCAATATTACCCTTATCCGGTCTTAGAAGTCTGCAGAGTTCTCAGGTCTTTTAGATCTTAATCTCGTTTCTAGCCTACTTTCGGAACTTCTCGCAAACTCACAGATCCATAGGATGAATACCAGAGAACGGATAAAGCCAAAACCCACCCACACAGAACCGTATCCCCCAAATGTGTCCCCCTACCCCTAATCCTCGTGCCACACACAACATACACACACGCGATCTCAGAGACAAATAAATGTGATGTCTTGAAGAGGCGCCTCCACATCTTATTGAATTATTTACACAGAATTGCAGAACCCTAATGAGCATCCTCAAACGGGATTAGCACCAAAAACAAACCGACCGTCGCGCACGCACGCTACTCTTCCTCTCCCGCTCGCCAACGACATAAAAGATGGGAAAGAGATAAAATCGAAAACGAGATACAGGATGCATGAGCATACAAGAGACTCCTAACGGCAGTTCTGGGGTCGCCGTCAAAGCCGTTTTGCGCGCCGCTGTCGTTTACGAACTTATAATCGGAGAAGAAAAAAGGCGTCGATGAACGTGGCGTCGTCGTCGACGATGAACTACGCCATCGGCGCCGTAGGTCGTCAATTGGAGAACGAGGGGAGATGTTTGAGAGTGCGCAAAACTGTTTTTGAAGGTCGCGGCTGCGCGCTAGCACAGTGTGTTCGCAGGGGGGTCATTAGTCATCAAACGCGAAGAGTCTTTGAGGGCGCTTCTCCGCGAAAAGGTTGCTAATTAAATTTAGTGAATTAGCACAGATTATCAATCATTTGGTGACAGGTGGGTCTTGCAGGATGGAAACACAACATGGAGAGGGCAGATCACATAGAGGGCGGATCTAGGAGTTCTGGTAGGTGGGACGTAGAGATAAAATTACATTTAAGGTTGAATGTAAATTCCACTCTGATTACTAACACGATTTTCTGGCTGGGCGGGTTTGATCTGAATACGCGTGACGCGGACAGTTTGGAAGGGGGAGCGCTAAGTCTTGAGTTCGGATATCGACCTCTCAGATCTGACCAAGAGGCTCAAGGGTGACCGAAAGTCCCATTTTAACCCCTTATAAGATCAGCCGCTAAGTTACTCTCCAAGCCCTCGCAAAATTCCATAATACGCTTGAAACGGACAGTTTGGAAGGGGGAGAGCTAAGTCTTGAGTTCAGATATCGACCTCTCAGATCTGACCAAAGGGATCAAAGGCGACCAAGAACCCCATTTCAGCCCCTTCTAGGACTCTTCAAAACCCATGAATCCCCAAGCCCAGTCCTCACAAAATTTCATATTCCAGAACCGAGCCCCTCAATTTACAAAAAGCAATTAAGTGAGCTACAATCGCCCCGCCGCTGTAAACACGTTCCCACGACAGAACCCCACGACCAATAATTACAGGGCGGTGTTTGACACACACACAGCTCCCAGGACTCCCATAAAACGCTAAAATTTTCAAAAATGGGCCAGTCTTTGAATAAAGCGGTGCACGATCACGACGGTCGCCAGGATGCTGCTGCAGAATTAATCAAACCGATGGAGATCATCTCTGGGCGGATGTCCGAAGCGTGTAATTATGAGATCATCATGGGTGCGCGCGCGCGGCGAGAGAGAGGAACGCTAATTACAGATCAAACAGGTGCGTGCGCCGCTGTGACGCTGGAGACCCTTGTGGAAGAGGGGCTGTTTCGGTCGATTTTTGTCATGAATAGAGGAGAGTTGTGCTGCACCCAAGCGCGTGTTTACCTGACCCGTTGACCTCTCGAAGGCGCGGCGTCGCGCCACCGCAAAGAGGGGAAGACAAGACGCGCCAATATGCAAATGAAGGAGGCGGTCGCCTCGGACGGCGGTGGTTTTCCCACAGGAACATACGAGGGATACCGTGCCTCCGCTCTGTCCTCTTCACACCCACTTTGCTTGCATAATTTGTTGCTGGAAGTGGCGGTGTGGCGCGACGATCGATGCGCGCGACACTTGAAGAACGCCGATTTTCATCAAAAACTAAATTAGACACAACTGCAGCGCTCCTTGAAAGTCCGAAAGATGGCCAATTGTTCTCTGGAATCGGATTATACAATTGATGGGAGAGCCGGAAGGCGCGATGGGGGTGGGATGCTGGAAAAGGGGAGGAGGAGGGAGAGGAAGTGCTGAGTTTAATTGATCTTCTTACTTTTGTTGTCCTTTAAACGAGCGTCGTTCATATATTGGCTGACAGATTGGATTTCAAGAGAGGCTCCGATTTCCTCATTTAGGGCAAAATTGGAAAGAAGGCGGATTTTAAGAGATGGCAAAGGGCAAAAACAGTAATAACGGAAACTCAATACGGAATTGGGAACCCGAAAGAGGCCACCTTTCGCCGCGTCTGTGTCCTATCAAGGCTTTAAGGATAGATTTGAAACATAGTCAACAAAGGGAGTAGCGTAGGAGGTCCGAGGGAGGTTAGTTTAACGAAGTTAGTCTGTCAGGATATGCTAATAAGATCAAAGTGGTGGCCCGCAAAGTCGTCAACATGTAGGTAGGAGCAATAATAGGTCTGGGCTTCAAGTAGAAGCTTAGAATAGGTGTGGATAACGGCAACTCTCAAGTTGCCCAAAGACCAGTTCGAAATCCTCCCAAACGTACACTTAAACCAAACCCTTCTCCTCCTCCTTCGCCTCCCCACTTTCTTTCCGTTCCTACGCCTGCATCTCCTAAATTACTTAATCGTATTAAATTTGAATAAGTGGGTCAGCGCCTCCGCTCAGCGCCGCATTCCCTTCTCAACACAAGACCTCAAACTGCCACCGCCTGGCAGTCCAAATAAAGTCTCCGTTTCGAACCACCCTCGCGGAATGCGTCTTAAAGTCTTGACGGCGGAACCGACGGCGACCGTCACGAAACGTGTTTAATTAAGTCGTCAAGCGGAAAATGCAAGAAATACCGCGCGATTCGGGTGGTGGAAAAGGTGACCTTTGCTATCAAACCGCCATAAATTTGATAGGCGCTTGGAAGCGACCGCGACGGCGACAATGTGCGCACACGGTACACACATAGGAACGACGAGGGGAAGATGACAAAATTGTTTACCTCACTTCCACGATCGCGCAACGCGGCAATTATGGCGGATTTCACGCGATTTCAACTGGTTACGTCGTCGACCACTAAGTACTGGTTGCTGGAGGGGTTTTTGTAGACCCATAAGTGCTTGGGAACCTTGGTCATCGGTAAAAAATGGCACAAAAAGGGGTTCAGCGAAGCAAGCCTTAAACTCCTATCTCCCCAAAACCCACTAAAACAAGCCCAGCAATTTCCAGATTACGGCTCCCGAAGAATTGACCACTCTGGTCACGGTCAGATGTACAGGATTACCCAGTGGATCGGCGAGCGGTGCAGGCGATCGGATTACCTCCAAGGAGAGGTCGTCCGTCGCTTGTCGGACAAGTTGAAAACAATCCCGATCGCGATGTTATTCGCCGCTCATCGGTGACTGTGTAAAGGGGTATTAGGCCTTGGATCCGATGTCGGACAAGATGTTGAAAGCGGGGAGTGGACTGGTGTGAAAGTGGATCTCCTCGAGGTGGTTCGGATTAATCTGATCTTGAGGATAGAGGAGTGGATATGTACATGGCGGTGGTGTAAACAGAGTGGTCGGGGTAGATCAGACAGTTCAGACCCCTTCATCGTGCTTCTGAGAGCCTGTATCTATGCTCCAACCCCTAATGCCAAAGACCCAATAACACAACTTTATGTCTGTCAGCTGAATTAATCACAAAGACCCAAATTCTGACACTGAACATAAGTATTCTGAGCCATATCGGTATCAATCTCAGTCACAAGCTTGTCCAGAAGTCCTTCGCTGCGCACTGCCCAGCAGAATCCGCTCCAGGTAGTCCAGGAGCCATCCCTTGCCATCCCGTCCCCCTGAGCCTTCAGGAATACCGATGATCTTGGTTGGCTGGTGTTTGAAGCTTGAAATCCCCACTTTATTAGCAGAGCTCAGATGACCAGAGTAATTGAGAAACATCACTGAGAGAGTATAGAAGTGTCACAAGCATTCGGGAGATCCTTGTTACAGATGGTCTGCGGATCCTCATCACGTCCGAGGTCTTCCACAACCACCCCCCACTTAGCCACGATGTTCTTGCAGACGATTTGGAATCCTGGAAGAGCCGGCAAGTTGCACTTCTAAACAGATCCTAATTATCTGGCTTTCTAAGAACAAAATCTACCGGTGGACCATTCTTGCAATTTTGCGTGGCGGCGCATTGGATGATCAAAAGGTTGAGGACAAGTGGACATTCAGGGCAAGAAGAGTCAGCCTGGGCTTCGAAGTTGGAGGCAAGGAGGAGGAAGGCGAAGAGGATGGCGAGGTACTTCATGGTTGGCATGGAAGTGCTTGACTCCAGGGTTTAAGGCTGCTTTATAACGTGCTCGGGGGATGTTCTGCTTGAGGGGAGAAGCTGATAAGACAGTTTAATGGGTCAGGGCCACGTGTTTACGAGCCTATTTACTGGCGTTTTTGTGACAGTTTCTGTGGGTTTTGGGGTTTGTGACAAGGAGCACAAGAGCTCTGTTCTCAGTAAAGCCATAAAATTAACGGCTTAGTGTCTTATGTGTCACACGTGACCCCCCCCCCCCCCCC
>KN166309.1:149403-190829 GCA_000757745.1 Steinernema scapterisci
TTGACTTGAGGGATGGGGAAATGCAATCTTCATTAGACCACTACAATATTGCTTACCGGCGTTAAAACGGCGCCTTGAGGTCTTAGCGAAGACGGTGCAAGTCGAGCCTTTTTTGGATTTCCCTCGGATTCAGTCCCGTGACGTTTTCTGGGTTCCTTTGGTTTGAATGAGTCGCAGCGGATCTCTTCTTGGAAATACTTCAAAAGCTTCTGGTTGCGATATTTCTCATCGTGCTTCATTTCATTTCCATTTTTCACAAGCATTTTATGCTTTGAACGCACCCGTTTCCAAAACGTCCACACATCTTCTTCTGAATGAAACTTTAGGCTTTCGTCTTCTACAAACACAAACCCGTGTAAAATCCCTTTTTGATATCCTCTCGAAGGTCGGGCGTTTTGTCCAAAACAACCTTCCATAGTTCACCAATCGCTCCGGCCGGAAAACTAATTGAGTTGTACTTGCAAAGATGATCGATTTCCACAATGTGCTTAACAAACGCAGCTGGAACCCCATCTGAAGAACGCTTCTCAAAAAAATTTTTCTTTCGGTTAGTTGGAGTGGTCGATTCCGGAGAGGAGGACGCCATCCTTTCTAAAGGATTACTTGCTGCAAAAGTCAGTTCAGAAAATGAAACTGACTGGTAAGTCGTCGAGGAGAAGAAACGTTGCAAGGCGATGAGTTCGTGGTCCGTCGGAATGGGGCGAGTAAAGAGAGCTCTGGATGACAAACCAGCTAGTTCGCTACCGATTGAAACGAATGAACGCGGTTATTTTCGAGATTCACGAGGAAGCGTCCATTTTTGTGATAAGAATTTTGGTTGGCGATGGTGCCAACGTGGAGCCATTTTCGGTGGTTGGGTGTGCCGCTGAATGCACTTTGAGTTGATAAGAGTCGGGCGCCGCCAGTGATTTTGATTGTGATTCATTTGACATTGAAAAAAGGAGCGATTGCAAGGACAAAATCAATTGGGAAGTCGCATGAAATTCCTTGGAAAGTGTTTGTAAGACGACAGATTTTACAATGGAAGCACAACAACACATGCATGGTTCACTTGTCTAGCTGATCTTAAGCTCTATCATATAGAAGGACTGAACGAAGTGCAGAGGAGTTCAGCAGCTTCCGAAGCCGATCAGCATTGAAGCTTCTGTTCAAGCTTTTTCGGTGGTTGGGTTTGCCGCTGGATGACACTTGAATTGATAAGGGTTGCGTGACTGAAATATGGTCCGCTTGATTTCGATAGAAGTGATTGCAACAAGAAAATCGAATGTCACTTCGGTTGACATTCCATGGAAAGTGTTTGCAAAACGACGAAAGATTTAGATGAAGGCAGAAAACAAGTACTTTTTCAATAATCTTAGGAGGTGTTTAAGCTCGATGATTGAATAATCCTCTCTTCACACACATCCCCAACGAAGCACTGAGTGAGGGTCGCCAAGCCCACCAAAAAGATCAACTTTCAAATTGAATACAGTTTCTTTCATATTCTATCAGCTATCATGCGCGAATCGTCTTTTCGGACTTCACACCGCTTCCTTGGTCACTTCGAACGAAGCGATCCATCCGTTCTTCTCTCCACGACAGGTTTCACATGCTCTCGCACCGCGGACCCTGAACGTTCATATCACATACGATCTTTTTCAAACGTTTTTTTTCGAATGCCTCCAAAATCTTTGCGCTGCGATTCGGCGTCAGAATCCAATTTTCCGACTCTTTTCCGTGCTCCATGCGTGCCACACGACACCTATTATTCCATCCCATCTAATTTCAGGCGAAATGTCCGACGAATTCACGTCGTTCTCGGGCTACTACAATGCCGTGATCAACGTGATGGCCTCCGAAACCTGGGAAGCCGCGGACATCGCCTCGATCTACTTCTCCCTGCAAGGACAACACACAACGCTGGAATTCCTGCAGGTAAGTATCGATTTTCAGTTTCCTTCCTAGCTTCATCTTCCAGGTCGACATGATGGAAGAAGAGTACCCGAATCGCCCATATCGCGATTGCGAACAATGGGTGGACAAGCTGATAGGTTTGCACTGCGAAGTGCTCTATCAGCTGTACCAAGAAGAGAACATGGAAGCCGCCTACGAAGCCCAAGTCCAGATGGTCCAGTTCTTCAACAAGGAAGTCCTGCAGAAGGAGAAGGAGAGCAACTGGTTCCTCCCGATCCTGTACGTCCTTTTCGGCGATATGCGCAACCTGGCGCAAGCGGTAAGTTCAATTTCCTTTTTTCAGTTTTCAAATGCATTTTCTTTAGGCCGATCAAGCCGGAGGAACTCAAGAGGACGAAGATGCGCCGCCCTACTTCGAGCAGTGCTCGAACTACATCATGGAGTGCTACAGAACTTGTGTATCAGAAAGGTGAGTCCTAATGTTTCCAAGTATTTCCTAATTCAACTTCCAATTTCAGTCGCAACACGACCAGAACATCGAAGAAGGTCGCTATCCTAAATATGACCAATCAGCTCTTCAGAATATACTTTCGCGTAAGTTCTTTTCGTTTAAATTCATTTTTCAAGCACTTCACTTCAGATAAACAAACTCAACCTCCTGAAACCTCTCATCCGCGCCATCGAGAACAGCGGTCCTATCTACGAATACTTCTCGATGGCCGATAAAGTCACCTACAACTACTTCCTCGGTCGAAAAGCGATGTTCGATTTGGATCTCAGTCTAGGTATGTTCTCGGTTTTCTCAGCTTCCTTAGTCATCCGAACATTTTCAGCCGAACAGTCCCTAACATTCGCTTTCCGGAATTGCCCCGACGAAATGGAGAAGAACAAGCGACTCATCCTCCTGTACCTTGTCCCGACCAAGATGTTCCTTGGCCACATGCCCAAGATGGAGTTGCTGGAGAAGTATGATCTGCACGCTTTCGCAGATGTCGTCATTAGCGTCAAGTAAGTGATAGATTGTACAGAAGATTAAAAATCAAGTGGTATTTTTTTAGAAACGGCGATCTGCGAGGATTAGCAGAAGCACTGGAGAACCATCGATCGTTCTTCATTTCGTGTGGTATCTTCCTGATGCTGGAAAGACTGAAGGTTATCACGTATCGGACGTTATTCAAACGAATGTAAGTGTTTGAAGCTTAAAGATTAACGGATCGGAAAGGGAGCGGAGCCGACCGGGAGAGCCGGAAAGGAGCCGACCGCTCAGGTCAGAAGAAATGAGAGCGATTGCAAATGTCTGAAATGAAGGAAAAGTCTGGACAAGGTTCCTGAAGTTTCCATTTTGGTTGTTTCGATGCTTCGAGGCGGTTATGCTCCGTGGATGTAGGCGCGCTGGTTCCAGATGCCCAACTGCGTATATCGGTTAGATGGTATCACGCATCTTCTTCGACAGAACGTTGCTTTTTTAAATTACCTTAAATTAACGTAGATATTAATTGAAATTATTTTAGTGCAACAGTCCTGAACTCCTCGAAGATCCACATTGATGCATTCCTGTGCGCCGTCCACTACCTCGGTGAAACCGATATGGATGAAGCCGAAGCCGCTTGCATCATCGCGAACCTAATAGCACAGAAGAAGGTCAAGGGCTACATCTCCCACCAACACAAAGTCGTGGTCATCAGCAAGCAAGACCCGTTCCCAGCACTATCTTCAATCCGGTGAATCCTATGTTGTTTCCGTTGTACAGTTAAGAAGAAGAAAGAAAAGAAAATTGGTCGAAGAGATTTATGAATTGTAGTCGTCAATGCGTTGCCAGGATGCTTCGAAAAAAGGCCTCAAGGATCGAATAGTCCATAAAGTGGAGGAGCAGTTGCCCGAGTGACGCGACCTGGGTTGCTTTTTCCCGAGCCACGTTGTTCACCGCCTCCAGTTGTGCGGGTGCCCGTGGGAGTTGTGTTTGCGTCAAGAAACCCTCCGGCTATGCTTTGGTTCCCAAGGGTTCACTGGGTGCGATTGTGGTAATGAGAAGATTTTAATGTGGCTTCTGGGGTAACATTTATCTTGGCGTTTTTAGGTTGGCAATTCCCTAGACGGAAATGGGAACTTGAGGGTGTGACCAGAAGTTAATGCACTTTGTTCGGATGTTTCATTTGGAGTCCGCGTGGTGTAAGCGTTTCGAGCACTCGCTCTGGGCTACCGTAGTCCGAGTTGCCTTTTTGTCTGCGTTTGTAGACAAGATTTGTCTGCGAACGCTTTTCGAGTCTCGGTATGAGACTTGTGGACGTTTATTTCTAGACTTCACTTTCAGCGATCTGTCTGTTCGCGGTCAATGATGTCGACCGATTGAAAGTCTGAATTCTTCTCTAGACGTCTCTTTTCTTAGAAGTGTCTAGAGTTTTATCTCAGTTTTTAGATCTGTTTCGAGGACATTCAAAATACCAATTTATCCTAGAATTAATTATCACAAATTGTTTCCTCTTTTTTCGGATCACTTCAAACGCTCTCCGCTATACAGATTGATATCACCGAGCGAGTCTGCGGGGTCTATTTTTTGGCCTAAACAGATGTTTCCGTTCGGTTTTTGACTCTTTGATCTCTCAAGCGTCTTCTCGAGCGGAGGACACACAATTTGTGGCGCTTCATATTTTTGAAACGGAAATATTTGTTGTCCTGAATTGAAGGTTATGACAACTTGGTGTGGCTTTTGATTATGCGATCGGAATGCTTGTTTTGTGACAGACGACGTGTTTTGGGTGTTCGTCTTGGATTTGTTCTCTAACTCTTATAAACGCCTCAATTATTTATATCGAGGGTCGATCGTGGATCGGCTCTTCGACGCTTGTTTTTCTTTTTGAGTGTGTTTTTTCGGTTTTTATCAGGTGACGTCTGGAACGTTTTTTGTTCGATTTATGGACCGCTTAAACCTTCTGGGTTGAGTCTTGACTCCTGGGTGTGTTGGGGACTTTGCTGTGGAATGCTCACTTAAGTGGGACAATTGGGAGATCCTTCGAGGGACTTAAAAGGCCCGAAGTGTGGATCTTTGCAGTTGTGTAGTGGAATCCCCAACAGACCGTTCGGAATCCCAATTTGCGCTTAATGTCGTGCCCATAATTTACCTGTTTTCACTTCCGCCACACCTGGGAACCAAACTCCATCGCTTCCTGGGACGCTACCCAAGTCTTATCTGCGCCAACAATTGGTGTTTACGCCCGCTTTTTCGCGTTTTTCTCGCTTTTATTTAGGGAATGGATCTGCCGCCGTCTTCTCGCGACTCTCGAAGTTAATACCTCTAACGTGGCCATCACTCAAGCCGCGCTCTCCTTAATTCCTCGCGCCGTCTTCTTTTGAGTGACTTTTGCGTTTTTCAGATGATCTTCGCCCGGTTTTGCCACTGCGTGGCGATTCTGGGATGTTTGAGGATAATTGAAGGTTTGTCGTGATTGGGTTTATTCTGATTTAAGGCACTTTTTGCAGCCTACAACAATTCCGAAGAATTCGAAGACGATCTGCTGATTCAGAAGCAGAGGGCGCTGGATGAATACGATGAGACCTACGAGTTCCAAGCGCCGATTCACTATCAATTGGAACACTTCCTGACGAACAACTATAACAAGAAACTGCTGCCGAAAAGATTTCTGAATGAATCCGTGAAGGTCAAATTCAGTATCGAACTCTACCAGATCATCGAAGTTGTAAGTGGAATCTCTGGACTTATGTTAAATTGGATATGAAATGCTGGAAACCAACTTGCTGCGTTTGGTTTGATGAGATCATATTCGTAATATCGTTTCAGAATGAACCTTCGCAGTACATCCTTATCAACGCTTGGATCGTGGAACGCTGGTACGACGACCTTCTCTACTGGAACCCAAGGCAGTTTGGGAACATCAAGGAAATCATCTTGCCGAAGGAGATGGTTTGGATACCTGACACGACGCTCTACAACTCGTAAGTCTTTGCGTTTTGTCCTCCTGACCTAATCTCACTAAGGCTCGTGATGAACGACGCCGACAGCGCTCGGCTGCTCAACGTGAAACTCACGACGGAGCCACGTCGTCGTTCCACGCTCGTCGAACTCCTCTACCCGACGCTCTACCAGTTCTCTTGCATGCTCGACTTGAGATTCTTTCCCTTCGATATTCAAGTACGGAAATGAGTCGCGGGTTGAACCGCATCTTCGCTTTCAGGCATGCAAAATGACATTCGGCAGCTGGACTCACGACATGACCAGCATCGACTACCATATCTTCAACGATACCGGAAAAGAAGGCGCCATTGGGATGGACCAGTGCATCGAGGTGAGCGAGTTATGATGCTGAAGCGTCCAATAGTCACATAGAACGAAGGATGGCACATCCTCGGAACCACCGTCAGGCGAAAGGAAGTCAAATACGAGTGCTGCGCTAACAAGTACACCCTCCTGGAGTTCTCGCTTCTGATTCGGAGGAAGCCGCTCTTCTATTTGGTCAATTTAATCGCGCCGACCTGCGTTATTACGCTGATCTCAATTGTCGGGTTTTTCAGGTACCGTAATTTCGAAGTTTTCTAAATTCAACTTTAACTCTGTTTCAGCTCCTCAACGATCAACGAATTCCGTGAGGAGAAGATCTCCTTGGGCATCACAACGCTCCTCTCGATGTCCATCATGATCTTTATGGTCTCCGACAAAATGCCCTCAACGTCATCTTTCATTCCTCTCATCGGTTTGTTTCCGATTTGTTCCCCTCACTTTAATTCCTTCTAGGCTGGTTCTACACGTGTATGATGATGCTCATCAGCGGCGGAACTCTCTGCGCCTCAATTGTGATCTACGCACAGAAGAAGGGAATTCTAGGGAACCGACCGGAAACCAGAACGATGCGCTGGGCGCGTTGGCTCGGGCGCGTTGGACGCCTACAGATGCCGCTGCTCATGAAGGAGGCGTATATGGAGAAAGCGAAGGTGAAAAGCGATATTTTAAGAAAAGGCGCCTTTGTGCTTCCTTTTGCTCCGAAACGGAGGATGAGTCAGAAAGGAAATCCAAACAATAGACGCTTTTCTGGGACGCGTGGGAATTGTGTGCGGACAACACGAACGCAACAAAACGCAGAGTGCAGAACGCTCAAATCTGGGTTTTAAGCTTCAGATTAACTCGAGCGACTATCCCGAAAATAGATTCCGGGTTGATTTTCCCAAAAGAGTGATGTGGCGTCGGCGAAAACAAGTCGAATAATGCCTCACGGGGGTTCCCAGAAAACAGTTTATACTTTGTCCCGTCCTACCGTAATCCTTGCCACAACAACTTTCCGTATTTAGCAAGAAAAGGAGCGACTGAAGCGCCAGAGTCTCCTGAAACGTCAGCGGCGTCAATCGATCTGGCAGAAAATCAGCCGCGTTTCGCTCCCGATCGGAGTTTCCCAACACAACATCAACGCGATTCCCAAGAGTTCCAGTTTGAACACGACCTCTCTGAAGAAGGTGGTCATCGAGCAGGCGAACAGTGATCTCCCCACAGGTGCCAAACATATTGAAATCCGATTGAGTACAGTTATGATTACAGTATGCTGCGAGGACTTCGAGGGCGCCACGGACGACGAGCGTTCTTACATCATGGACAACAGTTTCAGCGAGATTCTCCCGACGAAGAGATCGTCCGACTTCGCCCGGAACAGCGCCACGCTCGGCGAGATGGACGTTTCCCTCTGCTCAGGCATCTCTGGACCTAAACGTTCGTTTCGTACCGACAGCACCTTCACTGAATCCTCCATTCCAGAGTCGATCCACAGCAGCGGAAACGGCACTCCTAAACGGAACCTGGCTGAGATCGAATACGACTGGCTGGCGGCGGTCATAGAACGCTGTTTCCTGATCGTCTTCGTTTTCCTCTTCCTGCTGTTCTCGTTCGGAATCAACGCGATCGGCATGTATTACTGGTGGAATGCGACGATTTCGGATTTCGTGGATTGATCCGCGTCATTAAACGTATTTATTAAATTGATCAGTTGGGAGGGCAACGACAGAAAAGGAAAAGACTGGACAAGATTCGCAATATGTTACACCACAACTCGGAGATGCCTCGAGCGGAGGACGAAGAGGAAGGTATTTACAACGGCCGGAGTGATCTGCGGGATTCTGAAGATACAAATTCACCCAAGCGAGAGTCACTATGCACAGAGAAGTCGGGAAGATAGGGAGGGAATCGCAGAAAGACGTCGAAGAGTGCGATGGCAAGACATCCTGGAATTCCCAGGAGTCCGGGAGGAAAGGGAATATATAGAAAATCTGCATCTGATCAAAAGCGTACCGGTGGGCCACCCATAAAACAACTGTTACCCTATCACAATGTATTAAGGAAATCTGTACAAACAAAACGGTTAGAGGGCTCTTAAAGGTAAATTACATAAATTTTACTGCAGTTTGGCGTTGATTAACGCTACCCATCTGTGAGCAACGGCGGGTCCCGGTAACGGCCAGTTCCATTCGTTCGTCAGCGGGCCTTCGGGGACGTCGGCTTCGAACCAATAGCACAGCCAGAACCACCAGACCCTGGATAGGGGAGCATTTGGCCGCTCTGCACGGGGCATCGAGAAGATCTGGTGGTAGGACCAGAAGACGTGGCTGGTGAGCCAGTAGGCGATCAGGACGTCCATCGAGTAGTGGCCTCCGGAGACGACCAGGGCGCCGATTCCCAGGAACGTTATCGGAGTCGCGATATACCTGAAACGGATACGGTAAGTAAACAGAGCCGTGGGAAAGGATCGTAAATTCCGACCCTAGAGTTCAGTGATCGCTAAAATGAGTCTGGTCTGTTCTTGTCTGATTACCCAAAATTCGTCTTTTAGAGACAAATTCATTGATTCAAAGCAGACCTAGACAGCTGACCAGCTAATTTTCGACCGGTCATTTTCACCCGATCGAAGCAAACCCGTTTGCAGACAAGGAAATTTGCCTTGATCGGTCGTGTTTCGCTGACTTCATTTCGAACATCTGTCAATGAACTGAGCGGTCGTGTGGGATCAAGAAGATCGTTATTAAAGGGAATGCTTACCTGAGTATCACTAATCCACGAGGAGTATACTGCAATTGGGTGAAGTACATGATGGTGAGAACGACCGTATGTCCGCTGAACATTAGATCTCCGCACAGGATCTTGTCTTGTCCGGAAGTGAGACCGAGAGTCACCACGTAAGTTATGAATCTGCAACGGAAATTCCAGTTAAAAGCTTCCGGAGCGATGAATCTACCTCGTTGCGATCTCTGTGGCATACATCGCGGTTCTGTTGACTTGCGGTAAACAGATTTCTTCGCGATTCGCGAACGAAGTTGGCAGGAACGTGACGCCCATGACGACTGCGCGAAGACCGTACATGATGGCTCCGAGAAGAAGAACCCTGCGCAGGACGACCAGCCGGTCGCGATGTAGAAGAATCACGGTGAATCCGACGACGGAACTGAAATAAATCAAAAATTAGAAAAGCAAAAAAAAGTTGGAACTTACCTGACTGTCGATAAAACGTCTCCAACTGCCCAAGCCCATCTTTGCTGGGGTATGAGCATAAATACGAGATCAGGAAGCGGCTTCGTTGGAATAATGTCATGTATAACCGTAAGGAGGAAGAAGTTGAGAAATGCGGACATCATAAGACATACGAAGGCCACGAATGTCTTGAGCACTTCGGATCGAAGACGCTGAAAAGTGAAGATATAAGCGTGGAATCACAAGCAAAGGGTTGGGCACAAAGGGTTATTTTAGATTATTATTAGTTATCATATTTAGGCCAAACGAACCATTTTAGAAATCAAACAGTACTCCATAAACGTCCTTTAGAGAAAGAATTTCGTCATTTGGACGGATTTAGTCTTTTTACAGCAGAAGCCAAATGACGATATCGATTAAAGATCACAGGGCTTCCAAACAGATTAAAAACAACTCTTCACTGTTTGTGAGAATGTTGTTTGACAGAAGCCCGAAGCATATGACCCCCAAGCAAGTTTAAAGGAACAACAGAGGTTAGGAGAGCAAAGGACAGAAAATAAACGAACCGTGGAGGGTCTGAAGGTGGATACGTTAGCTCGCTTTTTTGAGAAACAGAGCGACTTCCTTAATATCCTGACCCACCTCCGCACCCTCACAAAGCCCAAGCCCACACCTATGGCGACAGAGGACGACTTGCGTACTCGTGTTGTGGATACGTGGAGCCCATCTTCGCCACCGTACAAGTCGTCGGGAGAGTCCATCACAATAGGGACATGCTCGGCTACGGAGCTGTTCATCGACTCATTGCTCCCGTAGAACGCTCCGTTCACTGCGGCCGCGGACCCACTGGCTTCACGGAGTTCCGCTCGTTCGGAGGCGGACATAATTGACCTGGCAACGACGGCGGATGAAGAACAGCAACGGCCAACTCGGCTGGCTTGGTCGCCGCTTGCAACAACTGGCAACGAGAGAGAAACAGTAGAGCGAGGAATCAACTCAACTCACGCGCGTTTCGACACGGGACCGTCGCGCCGCGCTGATAAAAAGCTGATAGCCCCCAGCAGCCCCGCGGCAGTCAGTCTTCGCTGTCGACCACACCGCAACTATAGCGAGATTGATGTAGAGCAGGAGGGGACCGGAACAGCGGAACAGAGGAGGAGAGGGAGGACTACCCCGCTGGGCACATCGGCAAAGACGAACCAAGACAAAACAGTTAGAGGAGCGCGCATTCACGCTAAGAATCGAATAAATGTTGTCGCCTTTCGGTTTTTCGCGCTCTATGAGTGGGCTCCACTGCGCAAGCAGCCTAGCAGCAGCCGTCTTCTTCCAAAGTGGGAATAAGGGGCGAAGGAACCATCGATCGCGGATGACGACGATTACAGCAGCAGACGTCTGTTGCGAGTCTGTGTCTCGGTCTAATTTGGGTCTCAGTATGAGTTCGCTGATATAAACAAACGACGAAGGGCCCTCAGAGAGTAAATTGCGTTTCCCCTACGCGCGCCTGAGATCTGCCGCCTGACTCCGCGCCGCCGCGCCATCGTTTCTAGGGTGGATTTAGGCGCCGCCGCCGCGAGATGAATACTGAAACATGCTAACGCGTCAAATGCGGAACAAGGGAACCACAGGAACAACACAGAGCCATTGATTCTCGCGTAGTATAGCCGGAGTGCGCACTGAACTGGAGGCAGGGCATCGAATTATTTGGAATCGATACTACCTCTTCTGTTTCCGTTCCCGTTCGCTGAAATACGGCATCGCATAATCGCCAACGAAATGTGCACATCACAAAGCCCCTCTCCTCCACTCTATTCAAAACAAAAAACAAGGCGCTCACAGAGGAAACGAGCGAATTTCGACGGAAATCAGCATAAAAAGTTGCCCATCGACTGCGGTTGCATGTTCACGGGCAAGAGAGAGAATGGGGTCAAAATGAAGAAAGTTTCAGAATTTGCACTATGCTTATCAGAACAAAAAGAAACTGATAAGACATGCCATGACGACGCCGCGGACCCACCTTCTCTTCCCTTATGCAGGATGGGCCGCGGTCCCCTCCTCGTTCCCTAGCGCCCGCAAAACTGAAAGTCGGAGACAAAAAACCGATACGGACGTCCTGAGAAAGCGAAGAAAACGGATCGCCGATGACTAATAATTTGCTTCACTCAAAACAGATATTTGTATTCCAAAAGAAGGTGAAGAAATCAAATATTTGCCCATAAAACGGTTTTAGCTTGTCTGACGGTTATCGTATTAAAGGTAGAGTGAATCGATAAGTGGGGAAAATAACTTACAGGATGCGGAGGAGGTCCATCATGAGGTGCTGGATCACATGGGTCGGCGTAGGCAGCTGACACGTTAGCAGAGCCTGAAAACATAGTTTTGAGGCTGTGAATCGAGGAGCTTGGGACTTACCATTGGCAATAGCATCACAGCCTATTGGAATTGATACGGTTTCTTCGTTCATCACGCGAACCTGAAGCTCCTGGCCATCGATGGGCATTTGAAAGTCGGACTGACGTAGCGGCATATGACTCTCGCTCTGGTCTCTTCTATGCCCTACCATCACGCGGGAAGACGAGGAGAAGATGCTTCTACGAATGGCGGCGTCTTCGGGAGTCACTGGTTGAGGAGCAGAAGTGATCTCCCAGGTCGGATGCTTCGGGTTCCGGAGCCTGCAGATAAAATCACGTTATTTTCGGCAAAATCCACACGATATTAACAAATAAACACGAAAGGAAACGCATTAATTAGTTGTAGATCAGATCACAGAGGAATTCCAGAAATCCAGTCTTCCTGGGGTACCTCGGAGGCAGCAGAAGTCAGAGCACAACGAATCAATAGACGCGAAAATCGCGAAAACATGGCAGCAGGAGCAGCAGTAGCAGGGAATAGGGCGCCAAGGACGATTGACGTAGGCCTCCGGGAGAGAAAAGTCGCTGAGGCAAGAAGCGGCAAAAAGACGGAGAAGATCATCTGTTTATGCGCTTCGGATCATGTTTTGTTTATACCGCGCTGGACTTTTCGCCGGACCGACTTGAGGCAGGAACCGGACAACGCGGGCCCAGCAGCCGTGATTCACCTGCGGAAGCTGGCGGAGGCCGTCGAACACGCGCACTTTTGATGGCCAAAAACAAACAAAAGGTCGTCGAAATTGGAGGGAAAATAGCGGCCGATCAGATGGACCACACGCGACGAGCGCAAGCGCGGATTAGCGGGAAAGTTCACGATTCCAGGCGCGTCGCGGGCGCGAATTCTTGGCGCGAGGGAGGCGGAGGACGTGGGAGAGGAGGTCGCCGCCCTTTCAAGGAACCAGGAGGATCTGGAGGAGGTGTTTTGGAGCTGAATTTCCGCCTTTGAATCATCGCGGTGATAATTGTTACAGCGGAGATGTTTTTGACCGAAATGGCGAAATTGGGAGACACCGCGAAATCGGAGGAAAACAGGTAAACGGACTTTGCGAGGGGCGAAACAAGCGATTTCGGATACGCAGTGGCTCTTAGGTACACCTCCCACCGTTTGCAATCTCCACCGAACAGACGTCTAGACGGGCAAAAGTTGTCGGAACGTGCAGAAATCGTCTTGAATTGGTAGCCAAAGCTTTCTCCCAATAGATCATTTCAGACCGAGCCGTCTGTTTATGGTCTTGTTTGTGGTGTCTGGAACCCCCGGAAACATCACATTAGACAGTGAAACATTGCGCATTCCCGAACGTCTCGAGACAACCGAATTACGACGAAGATTGTCTGAAATGTGTTTTGAGGGGAGAGCGACGTCTGAAATGAAAGCGTATTGCAGACAGCTTTCAGACGTAGACGCGGTCGCATTTTGCTTGACATTTGGGTGCAGCGGAAAACCGTTTCGAACGCGAGAAATCCGAACGATTTCCGGCGTTCGCGAGGAGGCAGATCTTCCGCAATGGATTCCAGTGATTTACGGCCGCGGAGTCCATTGAGCGCAGGTGAGGGCGCGAAAGTGGGCATAATTTGAAGAGTGGGGTGATGTTTAGATTAAAGGGCGGCCGACTGGCGGTTGAGCTTAGGAATATGGTTCGTTAGTGCGGGAAGAAACTTTGTGATCGATTAGCCGCCGCGAGGAGCGAACCTGTTTGCGAGGAGTAGCCGAGAGAACCAGTCGCGGAGGGCTCCTATATTCGGACGCGTATTAAAATTTACGATTATTTCAGAAGGTGCGCGAATCGAAAACGACCCGGAAACGGACGAAGGAAGGAATAAGCAGAAGCAGCAGAGAACGCGCGACGGCTGGGATGTTTTGGCATAATTAATCGGCTTCCGAGAGTCTTTGAATCAGCTGCGGCAGCCGGGCGCGGGACCAGGGAGCAACACTGCGGCTGGCGCTCTGAAAACAAAAACAGAACGTCGCGAAGAATCGGGAACGACGAAGACACAACGCGGACCATGCAAGGAATAAGGTTCGGACGGAGTCGCCGCGTCAAGGCGGAGAACCCGCGAACCCCCGATGGATATCCGTCCGTCCATCGACGATGGTTTAGTTGGTCGGTCGGTGGTCCGATGGCTGTTATTTGACCTTTTTTCATCGCCGGTCGTTTTCCGATCGATTTCCCTCAACCGCGCGTGGTCGTGCCCACTACCGAGGCAAGCGAGCAGAGCCTCAGTCGAGCCTCGAGCGTCTTTTCTTAGTCACCCTCCTCGAATTTATGCTGACTGCGCCACAAATCGCCCAGACGAGCCGATTACTCACTGGCAAGGGAGGGCCGCTCTTTCAGTTCCACCCTGGGACTCCCCGGCCGGCCACTCTCGAGTGAGTTCTCCTCTCTTTCGAGTGCCTCAGGGCCAAATTGTTTTCGCGAGGCGCCGGCAGCAGCAGCGAAGAATCGCGCCAGGACGCGCCGCTTTTGCAGCGCGGAGGATTAAAGCCGGTTCGATGGTTAGGCGTGCGCTAACCGCTAAAAAGCGGTCGATCACAGCGGCCTGGAGGACAGGTTCTGCGCACCACGTTCCGAAGGTCAAAGTACGATTTAATCGCGAGAACGATCACTGATGCCGTAAACTGTGTAAAGGTCGTAATCCGGATCGAGAACCAGTCACTTGCAACGAGATCTTTTGCCGAACACCCCCGATTCCTTGTTATCCTAAGAGCCGTATTAGGGGTCGAAGATCCGCCTAAGGGGACCTTTTTCCAGCTCTGCTTAATGCGTCCGGAAATGGCCGCCGACGAGGGCGAGCGAGAGGCGTTCTTCGAAATAATTAGACTTTTATTTACAAAAATAAAATCTCGAAATATCGCCGAAGAGTTTAGGAAGTGAGCGACGGCGCTGTCTGGAAGGGGACGACCAGGCGGCAGAGGATTTCCTCGTCGAGCGTCATACGGTATCCACCTTCGGAAGTGTGGATGAGGGGGCGGAAAGCTCCGAAATCGGCTCCCGAGCGTTTGTCAATGTCCTGAATGTCGAAGAGCCGTGGCACGATTGCCTCGGAGAGCGGATCATGCTTCCAAACGTAATCTCCGTTGGTCTGCAAGAAGTCTTTTAGATCTGAAACCGAAGGCACTCCTAACCTGGACATTGGGGATCTGGCCTCTTCGGCAGTCGATGATCGAGCTTCCCGCCTTTTCCGAAGAATTCGAGGCGAACTGGCGGCTGATGAATCCCGCGGATTTGGGATCGCATTTGGGCGTCATTCCTGCCGCGTATTCCACCTTTGTGACCTGAAACTTGACATTTTCACAAATGCAAAAAGCAATATGATCTTTTGACCGCTTGAGTTGTAAAGCTGAAAACAAGAGTTTTATGCTCTGCGAAATGCCATAAAGTGCTTGACGACCGCCATAAACATCCTCAACTGTCACCTTCTCAAAACCACGTTCTCAACCATCCATGCATATTAAGTTGACTTCTATGAGGCTCTAATGCACAAACAGAATTAACCAAACAGAATATTGAAGCCTACGAGAATGTTCCCGAGTCAACAAAAGTCTCAAAACAGAAAAACAAACCCATCTGCGAGTATTCTAACAAAACAGGAGGTCATATTGTCTCCAAACAGGAAACAATGAAGCCGTTGAGAGTTGGGACCGAGTGGACCCGGGGGATAAAATGAGATTCTTACTTGAGAGCGGAGGGTTCCGATCGTGTTGTTTACGTTCTGCGACTGGAGACAAGGAAGATGAATCTTCGGGATTATGGTCTCCGTCAGCTTCGCCTGGAAAAAAGCGTTTAATCCGTGGATTCCTGTGCTGAACCCACCTTCTTTGGATCGACGTCGTAAACGTGGTTGTCGACAACTTTACTCACGTTTCCTCGATGCGCCCCGAATGCGCGGCATCCTTTTTGGGACGCAAAATCGCGCCTATTGTGGTCGAAGAGAGTAAGCACAGTTTCGGATTTCAAAGGACCCTGAATTCAAGAAGATTAGAGAATCATGCGCAGGAAATCCACCTCGACAAGCTTGTTGTTCCCGTCTTCGACCTTGATCCGGGCGTCACGAGATTGACCAAAAGCGCCCATTCCCTCCTGCGTTTGGAGCGCCTTTCGATTTTCCCAAGGGATAAAGAACGGGATGCAGACGTCCCTAAAAGTGAGTTCAGAATAAGAAAAGCGTGGCCAAACTCACATCTGACGCGGCTTCTTCGCGTATCTCTTCGTTGGCGACACCTTCTCCTCTTTGAGAATCTCGCAGAGCGTCTTTTCGGGCGGCGGCAGGTCGATGGGTTCTGGTTCTGGAGTCGGTCTCTTCGGCGGCACCCACACGGGCTTCTTCGGTTTCTTTGGCTTTTTCTTCTTCTTAAGCTTCTTCTTTGGCAAGCCGAAGGTTCCGTCGGCTTCGGGTTCGCTTTCATCGGAAAGCAGTTTTGCGTGCTTCTTGGGTTTCCCGTTGGGGAGCGAGAAAGTGCCTTCCGCATCTGGTTCTTCGTCGGAGTCCGTCGGCTTCACTCGCAGCGGTTTTCTTTTCTTTTTTGGCTTCTCTTTAGGCTCTTCCCCATCTTCTTCGGGTTCTTCCTCGTCCTCGCCTCCGTCTTCAGGCTCTTCTTCATCCTCCGGCTCTGCTTCGTCTTCCGCTTCGTCCTCAGGTTCCTCCTCGTCATCGCCTTTCGGCTTCTTCGGTAAAGAGAAGGTGCCTTCAGTTTCAGGCTCCTCGTCTTCGGGATCTTTGAGCTTCAGCTTCGGGTTTTTCTTCTTAGGCAACCCAACAAGGTTCGGTTCAAACTCTTCGTCTTCGGGCTTTTTCGGTTTTCCTTTTGGCTTCGGAAGCGAAAACGTTCCGTCAACTTCAGGTTCCTCGTCGTCATCCGAGGGTTTGACCTTCAGAGGCTTCTTGGGCGCTTTCTTGGGACTATCGGGATCTTTCGTTTTCAGCTTTGGCTTCTTCTTATCGGGAGAAAAGACCAGATCTGGTTCGAACTCTTCATCTTTAGGCTCATCTTTTGGCTTCTTTCCTTTAGGCTTTGACAAATCAAACGTGCCTTCGGCCTCTGGCTCTTCGTCGTCATCCATAGGTTTCACTTTCAACGGCTTCTTGGGTGCTTTCTTAGAACTGTCCGGCTCTTTTGTCTTTAGTTTAGGATCCTTCTTCTTAGGCGACGACACAAGATCAGGCTCAAACTCTTCATCTTCAGGCTCATCTTTCGGTTTCTTTCCTTTAGGTTTTGGCAAGCCAAACGTTCCATTTGTTTCTGGCTCTTCGTCGTCATCTGTAGGCTTCACCTTCAAAGGCTTCTTAGGCGTCTTATTGGGACTTTCCGGTTCTTTCGTCTTCAGTTTAGGATCTTTTTTCTTAGGCGACGACACGAGATCAGGTTCAAACTCTTCATCTTCCGGCTTCTTCGGTTTCCCCTTCGGCTTGGGAAGAGTGAAAGTTCCATTTGTTTCCGGTTCTTCGTCGTCGTCTGTAGGTTCAACCTTCAGAGGCTTTTTTGGTGCTTTCTTGGTTGGGTCTGGATCCTTTGTCTTTAGTTTGGGGTCCTTCTTAGCCGGCGAAGAAAGGAGATCAGGTTCGAGTTCTTCTTCATCGTTTTCCGGCACTGGCTTTTTGCCTTTGGGCTTCGGAAGCGAAAATGTTCCTTCCGTTTCCGGCTCCTCGTCATCATCAGTAGGCTTTACTTTGAGGGGCTTCTTAGGAGTCTTGGCACTCGGATTTGGGTCTTTGGTCCTCAATTTAGGATTCTTTTTCTGAGGAGAAGAAACAAGATCTGGTTCGAACTCTTCGTCTTCAGGTTTGTTTGGCTTTGCCTTGGGTTTCGGTAAACTGAACGTTCCTTCAGTTTCCGGCTCTTCGTCAACCGGTTTCACTTTCAACGGTTTCTTCACAGGCTTCTTCGGGGTCTCCGGTTCTTTCGTTTTCAGCTTTGGATCCTTCTTGACCGGAGAAGAAACAAGCTCCGGCTCCAATTCTTCGTCGTCAGGTTCTTCTCCAGGAGGTTTCTTTCCTTTTGGCTTAGGCAACGAAAATGTTCCTTCCGCTTCAGGCTCCTCGTCCTCATCCATCGGTTTCACCTTCAAAGGCTTCTTCGCCGGTTTCTTCGGCGTTTCTGGCTCTTTCGTCTTCAACTTTGGGTCTTTTTTAGCAGGAGAAGAGACCAGTTCTGGTTCCAACTCCTCGTCTTCGGGATCGACAGTTTTTCCCTTCGGTCTTGGCAAAGTGAACGTTCCGTCAGATTTCGGATCGACATCTCCTTCAGAAGGTTTCACCTTCAATGGCTTTTTGGGATCTTTCTTTGGTGTTTCAGGCCCCTTCGTTTTCAGTTTCGGGTCTTTCTTTGCAGGCGAAGAAACGAGCTCCGGTTCTAGCTCCTCGTCTTCGGGGTCAGGTTTCTTTCCTTTGGGCTTTGGCATAGTAAAAGTTCCCTCCGCTTCCGGCTCTTCACCATCGTCCGCCGGTTTCATCTTCAACGGCTTCTTCGCCGGCTTCTTCGGTTCTGGCTCTTTCGTCTTCAATTTGGGGTCTTTTTTAGCTGGAGAAGACACAAGCTCCGGCTCCAATTCCTCGTCCTCGTCACCAGGTTTAGGCACTTTTGACTTCGGTTTAGGCAGCGTGAAAACGCCGTCGGTCTTTGGATCAACGTCGCCTTCCGATGGCTTCACCTTCAACGGCTTCTTAGGATCCTTCTTTGCAGGTTCGGGGTCTTTGGTTCTCAGCTTCGGATCCTTTTTCGAAGGCGAAGATACCAACTCAGGCTCTAACTCTTCATCATCATCTTCAGGAACCTTCGGTTTTCCCTTCGGCTCGGGAAGACTGAAAGTTCCACTCGCCTCAGGCTCCTCTTCGCCCGGTTTTAACTTCAGAGGCTTCTTAGGATCCTTCTTTGCCACATCGGGGTCTTTGGTTCTCAGCTTCGGATCCTTCTTTTTCCCAGGCCCTGAAATCAACTCTGGCTCAAGTTCTTCGTCCTCGTCTTCTGGCTTCTTCCCCTTCGGTTTCGGCAAACTAAACGTGCGTTCGGCTTCCGGCTCTGATTCATCCTCAGTCGGCTTGATTCTTAGCGGCTTCTTAGGACCTCCATTGCTGGGGTGCGCGTCTTTCGTCTTCAAGCTGGGGTCCTTCTTTTTCGGAGGGGACGAAATCAACTCGGGTTCGAGTTCCTCATCCTCATCTTCGTCATCCGGCCTTTTACCGTTCTTTGTCGGAAGCGAAAACGTCGCTTCAGCCTCAGGCTCTTCATCCTCGTCCTCAGCTTCCCACGGTTTCACCCTCAACGGCTTCTTCTCCTCAGGTCCCTTGTGCTTCAACTGCGGCGTCTTCTTTGTGGGTGCCGAAGAAACGAGCTCTGGTTCCAACTCTTCTTCTTCATCGTCGCTCGGTTCCCAGGCCTTCTTCTTCGTCTTTGGACTTCCCGGGTCCTTGAATCCAAGTTTCGGATCCTTTTTCTTCGGCGGCGAGGACAAGAGTTCTGGCTCCAACTCCTCCTCATCTTCCTCTTGGGGCTTCTTAAACGTGGGCAACATGAAGGTTCCCTCGGCCATCGGCGTTTCGGGTTCGTCAAAACTGGGCGCCAATTTCAGCTTCGGATATCTGGAAGACGGCGCCTCCTCGACGAGATCTGCTTCCAGCTCCTCTTCTTCGTCCTCGTATTCCTCTTCGTCTTCATCTTCGAAATCTTCTTCGTCGATCGGAGGTTTCGGGGGTCCGAGCGTGAACGTTTCCTCCACATCGGGCTCGTCCAAACTGTTTCCCAGCAAGAGTTTCGGGAATTTCGGCTTCGCTTCTTCGAAGTTCTCCACTAATTCACATTCTAATTCCTCTTCTTCTTCGTCGTATTCTTCGTCCGTGAACTGAAACAAGAGAGATCAGAGGGTTGAAACACACTCCGTGGATATGTAGTTTATCTCCTGAGCACAAGATTTAGGACGGAGAATAGAGTTCTGGGATCGCAGCATGAGAGAACCAATGGAGAATGAAATATCACTCAATCAAAATCAAAACAGCGCTTAAATCACAGTCGTCGGGATAACATAAGCCGTCGATATTCTTGCGAAAACAAAGAAAAAATTATTTGAAGGCAAAAATAACGTTCGGAAGATTAGAACGGGCTGTTATTCTTTGGGGTTCTGCGGTTCAGAGACCGAAGTTGATGATACCCGGCATGAGACAAAAAGAGGTTGTAAACTCGAATATTGGCGGCAGAATGGGACGCGGAAATTCCGGCCGAAGAAACCGAAGACGCCAGTAATAATCGTCGAATAACGCGTTTTCAAATCTTCGAATTTCGAGCGGAATTTCGGCCATAAATCCCTTTGTTAGAGATCAGAAGCGATGGCAATCAAATTGAATTTTGCGATCAGAACAGCCGGGAACGAGTGTAAACTACAACGAGTTTCGATGCGACCGAGGGTTGGCGTTTTACTATTGGACCTAACGCGGACTTCGTCCTTAACGTTTATTAATTCAGATTCGAGAATTCCGTCCGATCGAATAAAACGCATTTACTTTTAGAAATAATAATGAAATCTTCCCAAAACCAGCTACAAACAAAAGGAATAAAGCCGGAACGGTCCAGATCCCGAAATCCCTCTTCGAGCCCAAATCGGCTTCCCCGAACCCGATCGATAGAACTCACCTCTTCGCCGTCGGAGAGCGACATTCTGCCGTTTGCGTCCGCCGCTCGCCGGGTCAGCTGCGACGTTTATGCCACCTAGCCTCTCTCGCGCTGAGTTCGAGGATCTCGCCGGCTTTACAGCCTGCGGCGTCCCGGAGCCTGCAAGAAGAAGTACCAAAGCGCGGTCCGCCTCGTTCGTTCGAATGTGGTCGACAGGGGGCCGAGGAACGTCGAAGCTCAGAACCCGAGTCGAAAGTGTCACAACAGATAAATCAGAAGTTTATGAGTATAGATCACCTAAAGAATACAAGCGAGCATGGGCCGGCGATCGGTGGATCCGGCAGGCAGAGCAGCTGTGGCCTGTGACATCAATTCCCGGGAATTCGAGTGGGAAAACGATACTTGAAGCCGGTGACGACAAGCATCGAAATAAATGCCCACGCCGGAACGACGGCGACGGAGGCTGCTGATTGAGGGACGTCCTGCCATGTTTAAGACAAATTGTGGGAGCCGGAGAAGCCGGGAACCAGGATGATAGAGGAGTTTGTTGACGGGGAACACCGGAGACGAAGTGGCGACGATTAATGGGGAATAATTAGAAGACGCCCGGGAGGAAGCGGGAGGAAGAGGGATGGGGTAGAATTCGGTTTGAGTTACGAAGAGAGATAAGGATATGCGGGAGGGAGGAGTGAGTTCCTGCTTGAGAGCTCGGAAGGTAGACCGTGTTTGGATTTTGTGAATTCAATAATTGCTCTTTGTTATCGGGCGAAATTGCTAAAATGCTGCTTTCAATCGGGATTTCAGAGTACGACGAACTCGGACAGCTGTCGCACTTTCTTGCGTCAGTGCAAAACATCTTCTACAGAGAATGAAAAGAAAACTATCTAGAAAACAGCAACAAACCCGATTCGAAATCGGCCGAACGCAACTGGCAGAGGTTTGTAAAACTTACGAGCAATTCTAAACGACTAAACACAAATTATAATATGAACAAAATATGAATAATATGAACAAAACGTCATCACACATACATCTGGGGACAACATCTGGGTCATTTCAACGTTTATTTATTTCAAAATCTCTTCATACATATCTCCATGCCCATGTTGCGTATCCAATCCTCCCCGTAATCAGCTTACAAATACCGATTTCCTTAGCTCCATTTATCAATCAAGCGGCAAATATCAAAGCGATTCTGAAAAGCGGCCGATTGTTGACAGTCGGATTTGTCAACATAACTGTGATCGTGCTTAATCTTGTGCAAAAGGCCGCCGGGTGTTGAAATGAAAATGTAGCATGTAACTGGAGATGTTTCACGAATTCCGAGTGCACATCAAATCTTCAGCCGACTGGACATTGAAACTCGGGCAATTTCGTAATCCGGTCATTAACCTCTTTTTGCTAAAAGGTGACCTTTACACAACTTTTCCTGAGTGTTCGCCATCAGTCGAAGTTTGCACTCTAGTTGTTACAGCATTCCAGAGCTAATCTTGGATCTGCTCCAGTGTTGAGACACACAAACAGCCATGTGATCGTGGGTACATCGGAAAGAGCCTGCCTAGTTAACCAAGTTATCTTCTATCTGTTCTTCTCCGTTCAGCGGTTCTCCCATCCCGAAACGGCGATTCCTGCACCCGGGATAAGCTTCTGCAAGGTGTCGGTAATGGGGACATTCGATCGGGCTGAAAGTGGAAAGAAAGTGAAATGACCCTTCAGCACCGGTTGTCATCAGCGGGTGATCCGTCGGCCGGCGGCGGTGTAATAACATCGTATTTGAGGCCCAAAAGCCAGAGGGCAGCGGTAGTCAGTTGGTCCCTTCGATTGATCGGCCAAGAACGGCCGAGGAAGAGTCGGACGGACGAATCGTAGGCTTAAGCGGCGGCCACCGGCGTTCGCCGCTCCTCCTCGGGTCAAATCTCCGCTTTTATCGCGCGATTTCGCCTCGTCGAAACCGAATTTAATGAAATCGCCGCGCGAGTGGTTCTGTTAGGCGTGCTCGTCCGATCGGAGGTTTGTTTGCTCTCGACACTTCGCCTGCACCTCCAACTTGTTCTCCGCCGCCAACCTTCCGCCGCCGAATCTCGGAAGCGGAGTCGGTGGTCGTATTTGGCCGCTGGCCAACGGGTTCTCGGGTCCATCCTGCCACGGGAGATCAGCGGTCTCTGGCACGGACGGAGAGGACACTCGGGTGCGAGGTGGCCTCGGGCGATTTGGGACTCGAGAGGCGATCGATTGATCACGATTGCGGCAAAGAAGACGAATTTCGTCGTCGAGAGGTTCAGCGCGATTTGAAAATTGAACTTTTGTTTTTCGAACGCAAATTAGGGTGAAGGTTGACTTCTGAGAGCGAGTGGACCGAGGGAAGCCGGCGAAGGACGGAGCGACCGACGGCGACGCCGGTGCCGCTTCGGTGCTCCGCGCGGCGGAAAATTAATTCGCGTTCTTTCGAGATTTCACGCGAGATTCGGGAGTGTTCTTTGGTGATAAGGAGAGAGGGAGTCCAGAGAGGGAAGTTCGGTTTGTGGATTGGGTTATGGAGAGCGTTTGGAAGTGGATTGGGAGATGAGGAGTCTTAGTTTTTCCTGGGAACTAAGAGTCTTGAGTCATATTATCGTCGAATCCGATGGAATCAGCTGTATATCAGCCTGGACCCTTTTAGTTCTTTTTCCGTTTTTGCCACCAAGCAGTAATTAATAATTAAAAAATTGAAAATGATTGAAAGCCTTTATTTTAGACGCTGTAATCACTCATTTGTCCACTTCTCTCTGTCCTCAGTTGCTGCCTGATACTATTACAACTGGCCAGAAAGCTTTTTGTCATTCCTCTGATCTTTGGCTCGTCGTCCCCTTTGTCCAGAGCCAATTTTTGAGAAATAATAGAATTGTACTTCACAAGAAGGAGAAACTCGCGTTTAACCGTGGTTGTTCGCTTGCTTGTTCCTTCCGAAACGAGAATTTGGGTGGTCTCCCTGCAATTTGGCTTTTTTTGGCAATGCTGCCTATGGTTCTCAAAGTTTGATGTTTCCCAACCTGCTTGCTTCCCCTTGAAATGATTCGTTTGTTGTTGATTTGCGAAGGAATGCTTTTAACTTTGCCTTCGCCTTCAAACTCCGAATTCTAACGCCTTTTCGTCTTTACGCCATGTTAACGATCCACGGCTATTTCGGACTTTTGATCAGCGTGGCAAAAGTTGATCTTCGTTCAACCGATATTTATTCATTTGCACCGACTGAAACCCATTCTTCCCAAGCCATCCATCTCTGACTCATCGAACTGATTCACTTATTGCTGACCTCATCAAATACCTGATTTGACGCATCTTTCTCTATTTGTCTTGACGTTCCCAACTTTCCCTTCCCTTCGTTTCCATTCCTAGCTGACCCCTCGTCCGTCCCCTTAAACCGTGCTCCCCTTCGCTCCTCTCCAATCTCCTCCTGCAAATCCGTATGTAAGAATCAAACGGATTTAATCACTTTCGCTTATCACTCGAGATTTCTACGTTTTTTTGGCACCGCGTGTCCGATCGGCGCTCGCAGAACTCCGTTTCACGATCAAATCGTCGTAACCGCGGCATTTACGACGCACAAGACTCATGGAAACGTGGTTCTCGAGGCGGAAATTGTAACGAAAACAGCCTGCAACAGCGCGTGAGTGTACAACTTGCTGCGTTTCAGAAATTAGAACTGGAATCGCCCGCAAGGGAAGAAAAACCGCATGCAACGAGGTCGGATTCCCGTTCGCCCGCCGCCGTTCCCTAAACCTCACCTATCGCTCGCCACCTTCGCCGATTTCCGCTTTTGGAAGTTTCGAGGGCCGCGCGCGGAAATCTCGAGTTCAAACACTTCAATCAATCGCGTTTCGCCGCGCAGTGAATCAGAATTCCGAAATCGCGTCATGACGAGTCGCCGGCCGCCGCGAAAGGACGCAGCGGTGCGCGATGCCTGAAACCAGTAGCCGCGAGAAGGCGAAGAAGATCGAGTTGGCGCGGCGCTAATCGGGAATCGAATTTCGCGTGTTTTTGCAACTTCAGTCGAAGTGATTTGTTGTGTTCGACGCGGTCGATCGACGTCGTTTGGGGGAAACTGTGGGCGATAGGCCTATTAGGGTGCGTTGGGATTGCGTGGAGA
The DNA here is from genome assembly GCA_000757745.1 of Steinernema scapterisci. NCBI lineage: Eukaryota > Metazoa > Nematoda > Chromadorea > Rhabditida > Steinernematidae > Steinernema > Steinernema scapterisci. The sequence goes on from KN166309.1 coordinate 173,889, forward strand.
GTTGTTCTGGCGCTGGGATAAGGGTTTCGCTTTCTTACGAAGTCGAGCGTGGTGTTGTGATTGTGGCGATGTGCATTTCGAGGCGATTTTCGTTGTTTCGTGTGCGTGGAAACTTGAAATACGATCTAAGATGCTTCGATTTTCCAATATATTTTCATTTTCAGGTCGCCGAATTGAACGCTACTTCGTCACCAGCAGGAGCCCACATCGGCGACCGAATCTCGCTCCAGGACGAACCCTCTCGCAGCCGAAGTTTCCACCTTCTTCGACTTCTGGAATCTGGATCCATTTTGCCAATCCGGACAATTAACATCTCTTGATTCCGGCTGCATAGATCAATTAATCGCCAATCCATCTCTTCTGCCAACCGGCCGCCGCTTTTGAAGTGATTTGTTATGTCCGCGGTCGTCTTCGTTTCGGAACGCTTCCGAGTGGCCGCGACTTGGAACGATGTTGTAAGATGGCCAACTCGCTCTCGAAAACTCTTTTACGTGTGTTCTTTGTTTCAAATTCGGCATTTCTTATTTTCCTTATTTCTCGCGATCTTCTTTCCGCGTTCTCTCCGCGTCTTCTCTTTATTTTCCGCGACTTCCTCCGATTCGACCCTAAAATCACGCTAATCTCGGCTGTTTCAGGGTCCTCGGATAATCGCCACTGCCGACGCGTGCATCGATTGATCTGCAGCCTCCCGGCTAGCCTCTAGCGATTTCACCCGAGTCCGTATGGATTATTACAGCACCGAAGAGCTGGAAAGTAGTGGCGATCTGTTGTCGTCATAACCCTTCTCTCGTCGTCTCTCCTCGCTTCCCCCGCCACCTCCAATTCGTTCCGAGGTTTCCGCAACCGTTTTAATGCATCGGCGTCCATCGAACGGCGCCACAGGTCCACCTCCCACCTCCTTCCAGAGCAGCGGCTTCCAGCACGAGCCTCCACGCGGAGCTTCCGGATTCGGCACCTTCCCGGGCAGCTCGCCGGCGCTCTACGACTCTCCGCCGCCCAACGCGTCAGCCCGGGCGCACTCGTACTACCAGAGCATCTCGCGCTCGACGCCGGTGAACCGCGCTCACGCACAGGTCGCCCGCTCCTACGAGCCGAGCTCCCGGTATACGGTAGAAGAGCACCACGACGATATTCCCGTCTCCGGATCCTGGCGCACTGCCGCTGCCGACAAGGAACTCGAGGAGCTTCTGGCGACCTACTCGCCGCAGGATCCTTCCAGCCCCCACTACTCAGCCCGGCGCCCTCTCCACTCGCCTTCTGGGCAACGACGCTCGCCTCAGGGCTATTTCTCCACTTCGGCCACCCTCCAGCGCCGACTCCTCGCTTCTCCGCCACCTCCGGTGTACACCGCCGACCGGCGCGAGGTAGAAAGGGTCACCTACAGTAAGCCTGGCTATCCCTTGGTCGAACTCGCCTCGCCCAAACGCACCCATTCGCTCCCAGCCACCAGCTTCTTTTACGGAAACCAACGGAGCCGCGACGATTCTTACCTTCCGCAGAGCCTCACCACCTCCTACTACGAGCCCTCGAACAGCTACGGTCAATCTCCCCAACTCAACTACAACCAAGCTTCCCAGTACAACAACCTCCTCGACCGTTCGACGCTCTACTCGCCGCCTTCGTCCCAGAGAAGCCCGTCACTGAGGAACCCATCTCAGCTGAGTCCGTCCCAACGAAGTCCCCGACAGGGAACCTCTCCCCAACGGAGCCCTACTCAGAACACCTTCAAGCCGATCGACATCTCCAGCTTGGACGATTTCCTTGACGACGCAATGTCCAAATCCACAAATGGATGGCGCTCGACGTTCAGTTCGATGCGCGACCGTTTCGGGTCGAAGGACAACTTGACCAACGATGACCAGAACTTCAGCTTTGCCACAAACGGGTCGCTCACGCTTCCGCGGACGAGTCCAAGCAGTTTTCTAAAGAAATCGGCCAGTTCCGGGCAGATGGAAAACCGCCACAGCCTCCTTGGGTCCGCAGTGGAGCGGAAAGCACAAGAAGCTCCGGAGTTACGACGCCCCGTGGTTAAGAGAGAACTTGGAAACTTTTGGCTCGATACGGTAAAGCGCCGCCCAGATTCGCCTACAGTGACCCGGATTCCGTTGACCGCGGCAGAACGATTGGAGCAACTCCACGAGCCTATCGACGCCGGAACGAGCCACCTGAACGGATTCCACTCGTCGAACGCGCCAGTGCGCAGGATGACCACAGATCACGTGAGCTCGAGAAGGGCGCAGTACCAGAACGGGGCCTTCCACGGGTTGCCGAACTTCTCTGACCTGGACAACGCCGTTGCGGAGCTGCGGAGGCCCGCGAGGAACAGCGGATGCAGTCGGTTTCCCACAGGCGAACTCCACTTTAGTCCCCCGCAGCGAAGGAACTTCTTCGGCGGTCGCGGGAACATCTTCTCCCAGTCTCCGCCTCCCCACAGTCCAAGTCCCGACACCCTCAGCAACACGAGTTCCAACTACCAAACCCTCACGAGTCTTCCGCACCCGAAACCCAAACACAACATCCGCGAGCAGCTCCTCAACGCCGGCATCGGCTCCATGGTCTACGGACCTTATCCAGGTCGCTTGGGAGGAAACAGAACCATTTCCACGGCTCCGAACTTTCCGACGCCGACTTCGGGAAGCGTTGCAAGTCGGATTTCGGCGCTGGAAAAGAGACCCGGAACCCCGAATCTCCTGCAATTGGCCTGTGTTCTTAATGGAGCGTCGCCTGACCCGACTCCCTCGCCGAGGTCTCCGATGTCCCCGCGGTCGACGGTGTACAGGACCAAGAATGTTATCCAGGTTTGCTTTTGGACTCCTACTTTTAAAAGCGACAAAAACAAGCGTGGAAACAGCGCGTAGTTCTCCGACACGAACGTTCTTTAACTAATGGTCGCCTCGCGCGATGAACTCGCCGACTTCCTTCCCGGGAGATGTTTGGGCATGCATACCAAACAAGCTTTATTCTAAACTCTTTACAAATGCTTCTTTCTCGTCCATGCATTCAAACACCAAACCTACGTTCGCTAAAAACTTACTTTAAATCCCAAAAACACCCGCGGGGCGTCTCCCTTCTTCCCAAATGCCCTCGTTCCAGGTCGACATCGGCGGCGGCCCGCGATCTCCCAAACTCTTCGAACAGAAGACGACCACCACGACGACAACTTCCGTGGGAAACGGCCACAACAGGACGCATCGTGACGTTTTCGACTTTTCCGAGGTTGGTCTTTTGCCTGTCTTGTTACTCAGCTTGCAGTTCTAACAGTTCTGGCTAACGATTTCAGCGATTTGCGTCCGATTTCAGAATTTCAGAGACATGGTTTTGTTGTAACAAGATGATAAGTGTGGACTGGCGTGAAAAACGGAGGTTTGGAGATGTTTTCGTTGCCCCGCCGCATCAATCATGTAGCAGATTTATGTGGACTGGAGAGCTGGTTTAACCTCGGACGATCTTAAGTTATTTCCTCTTGGATCCTCGTCTCCGATTCTGAAATACTGACTAATGCGCCTTTTAGATAATCTCTAAAATAGCGCGCTTTCGAGTCTTTTCTCGACGAGGAACACAGCCTTTGATCCCAAGCGTGAACGAATCTCTTCTTCCGCTTTTTGCCGTTGGTCATCGATCTCCGAGTTTTCAATTAAGCGAACCAAAGATTCTAAAAACTGAACCCCGCTGACCCTTCGGAGAACGGAGATGGGATTTTGCAGGAATGCGTCTTCGAGGATGGTTGATGTGGTCAGCTGAGAGTTGAAAGTTGGGCGCCCTTTAGGCTTGAAACTTGAAACTCAGAAGCGATTTTCTCGGGCCAATTTCGGTTGCATGGCTTGGTTCCAACCTTATCCTAGCCTTGCTCCCTTGATCCCACCCGCCTCCCCGGTTCCAGCCTCTGATGCTCTCCTCCCAGCGGTCTAACGGTTTGCGCGAAATGTTGCGTTTCGTCCGCTTCAAAGCCCGCGCCGAGTCGTAAATCGGCGCATCGCGATTTGCATACCATAAATCGCTCGTAAACGAACCGAATGCGTTTTTTCCGCCGCACGCAGATCCCGCTAATCCGCGATGCGCCCTCGACCACCTCCGGCTGGCGCTCGTTTGCGTCTTGTTTCAAGCCGAAAACGACCCTTTTTCTCCTCGGTCGGAATCATCCTAAAAGACCCAATCCACCCCATCTCTTATCCAAAAACATGCGACTCCCTAAAGAACGCGTAAACAGCCTCCTGTATACGCCGTAGGGTCAACTTTACTCGGTCCCCTTTTTATTCGGGTCACGCTAATCTGGGTCATTTATCTTCGTTTGTTGTCGTTCCGCTCGCCAAAAAAGATTCGCGGCGTGTTTTACCCGAGGTACTTCGTTATTCCAAACGTCATTTGTCGTGTTTTGAGACTTTTGATAAATGGGCGAGGGGGAGGAGGGTACTGTAGCGGCCATTTTTAACGTTTTCGAGCATTTGCGGACCCTCTTGTTTGAGTCAGGAATGGCCAAACGGGACCTTTGATGAGTGATTCGCAGGAGATTCTTGGATCTTATTTGTGTTACCGTTGAATGTTCGCTTGAAACAATGTTCAGACTTGTTTATTCGGAGGAGAATCTTTTTTGATCGCTTATCCAAAGAGTCCAAGGGGTCGAAACGACCTTTTCGTCAGTGCTGTTTGTCCCAACCATTCCTGTTCTTGTGACAAGACCTCAGAGTCTACACCCCATTCATCATCTCCCTGTTGTTCTCGTTTCCCAGTGGATTCATTTCCCCGAAAACAACAAAAACACGCAATTCTTCTTTTTGGAAACTCTCAAATCGGCTCCGGGAATCCTAAAGGGTTCCAATCTTCCCTTTAATCTGCTCTCCCCACGTCGTCCGAAACAACCTCTGCGGGAGATTCTCGTTTCGGCTGTTTTTGAATAGCCCGATAATTCAAATGCGCATTTCGCGCTCGGTCGAATCCATTTTGCCGCCGAGAACACAACCAAATCAAAATAAAAACGTTCTACCTGTTTTCGCGATTCGGGAACCGACGAGCTTCAGGCTACATCGCGACCAAAACAGCGTTTTCGTTTGTGTTCTTTGGCCCTTTTGACAGCTTTTTGTTGTTCTTCCACGAGAAGACCCTCTCGGGAGAGCCGAATCCTGAATGGGCCAAAAATAAGAACGAATATGTCAAGTTCAGCGCGTGGGAGCGAATGTTTTGGATATTTTGGAACTACGTGAAATACGGTGAGCGAGTGGATACGGTAGAGTAGTTGGGTGTTTGTTTTGGCTTTTGAAGGATTTGCATTTAGGCGTGAATATTTCATGACTTTATTGTGGCCATGAGGGCGAATTCCGAAAACAAGAACTCGCGAGCCGAGGACGGATTCCCCTTTTTGGGAACAAAGATATTTTGGCTCCAAGTGCATTGTGAGGATTCTCCAACTTTCGTTGAATTTCGGACTTGTGACCGTTGTTTACCAGCTCTGTCACTTTCCCTTTCTTTCTCTTTGCAAGTACTACACGGTCCTATTTTGGAATCTGGGGTGGCGAATGTCCTATCGATGTCCGGATCGCTTTTGGAAGAACGGGTTTGGTCACGTTCCAGTGCAGAGAGTGTCAACAAAACATGCGTGAAATGTGGTCGCGTGGTAGGATGTTGGATTCCGGTGCTCGTGAAAAGAACGACCAGTTCCGAGGTCTAGTGTAGTTCTGAAACTAGTGAAATTTCGATCTTTTCCCCTATCCGAATACTTCGAATCCTCCATTCGATCTCTAATCGTCGCCCTCCTCCCAACGGAAATCTGACCCGTTCTGTGTTCGGACCCGAAAATCCCCCGCAGATCGTCATTCCTAGCAAACCCTCTGAAACGCTAATGCAAACCACGTGTTTTCCTGCCTCAAAACACGTTTCCGAGTCTCCGCGTTGACGTCAATCCAACCTCGGCCTCCCTCTTCCTCTCTCATCTCCTATTCTCTGAATCCACGATCTTCTCGGTCTTAGATCAGTCCTCACCGGCTAATATCTCCCGAAGGCCCCGTTCTCGCGTCGTTGACGTGCCACCCGCGCGCCGCTTCCGGCTCATCAATCAAGCACAAAAAAGAAAACATTCCTCGTCGTCCGAATCTAATTAATTTGTCCTCCTCGTCCCTCCGGAGTCGCCGGTCGCGAATCATTTAGCGGTGTTGTTGCACGTTTCCGACGTAAACGAGCGTTTCAAAAGGACATTTTGCTCGGTTTCCTATTTCGGTCATTCCGAAATGCATTTTGAAGAATCAAGAGCATTTGGATTAGAGGCCGGAGAGAATTCCAAGTGTTGTTTTGGAATCCGAGAATCAAAGCCAAGCACGAAATCTTTAAAGACGTATTTTGAGCTCAGCTCGTTCCATGGCGACCGTCGTCCCTTCGTCCCCGTTTGCGCCTGCAAGCAAAGTGCACCAAATCCATCTTAACGGCATATCGAATGTGATGCGATCCGTCTGACGTGTTCCCACGTCCCCCAGGCTACACGGCCTAATGCATCGTTTTCTGCATAAACCCATTTCATGTCTTCCGGTGATCCACTTTTGGAACTGTCGCCGTTCCCCTTAACGACGGAGAACTTATAACTCGCCCTTGCTGAATTCCTCGCGGTCTTTTGGCTTTTTTGTGGCCGTCGTTTATGTTTGGTCGTTCTCTAATTCGATTACGCGCGAAGCAGAATTGTGGCTTTTGTGGTCAATGTCAATTGACGTCATTAGTCACCGTAATTGGCGATTAGAAAAGCATAAGTGACGTGGAGGCGAGGAGGATTAATGGGAGTCTTGCGTGAGGTTTTGCGTGGAGAGAATGCGGGCTTGGGTCACGATTTCGGGAAGCTTTGTTGGCTTGGGCCAGAACTCCGTTGACCCAATTTGCCCTTATGTACATGCCAAACAACGCCCTCTGGCTACGTTACAGCTTGTTTTTAGGGTTTTCCCAAATTCGCCCGTTCTCCTCCCACCAACGCCCTCATCAACAAATTAGCTCCCTTGTTTTGACCCTCTCGCTCGCCGCTCATCTTCTAGCCTACAAAGTTCATCTCCTCTCGTCCAAACTTTGCCACAAACGGTTTCTGCTGTTTCAAGCTACAAACACTTTGGTCCCGTTTTTTAATTTCCTTGCTTCGGCTCTCCTGCAAACTCTCGAGGCCTCAAAAGTAACCCTTAGGTCCTTTTCCGAGTAGCCAAAACTCATTTCCCGGCGTCCAAAGACCGCGTCGTCCGCAACGTTCCGTGCCGCCTAATTCGTTCCCAGCGTACCTAAGAACTCCAAGCGGCGCTTCGCCTGCACTCCTCCAGAATGCATGCTAATCGCGGTTGTAATGGCTTTGTTTGCGGGTGGCCGGCGGCGGCGAAGGAGTGCGGCGAGAACCTCGGACCCTTTGTGTACTGGCCCTTAATCCGGCCGCTCTGCGTGAATTATGAATCGAGGACGCTTTGTCCCGGGCACTCCAATGCAGGCCACTCGTTTCCTCCTTCGGACACCCAAGCATGTCCAGAGAACTCCTTGAATCCATTTGTGCCGCGATAAACAAGTCCCCGGCTCGGATACTCGAACCTGCTGAACTTGCCGGATCAAGTTATTGACCAGGCTTCAGTTCGAGTGTTTGTGCGTTTAGTCTGTTCCTTGAGTTCCATTTTTCAAAAGTGTTTTCAGTTCGGGACGCCTGAAATTGTTTCATAGTTTCTCGTCAGCAAAGTTCGGGTTTCGAACTTGTTGTTTACTTCTTTTCGAAGGGCGCTGGATGATTATCTTCGAGTTTCGACTGCTGATCGGTGCCCAATTGTTGTTTTGAGTGTCGCTGAAACCACGTCAGGTGGTTGTGAAATATGATTTTGGATCGAGGCTGGCGACAAAACTGAAAACACGCTTTTTGCACATTTCCGAGTCGTCTTTGGAACTTTCTAAATCCTCTTTGGATGCCCGCAACAGCTCCTTCCTCTCCTCGATCGAGGCTGGCGAACTCCCCTCCCCCACCTATCACATTACCTCAATCTCCCTAAAAGCTTCCTAAAAGCTCCACCACATTAAACTCACATTCGCCCTAAAATACCGTCGCTTATGAATAATTCCTCACTACCTGTCATCAATCCGTCCGTTTTTCTTCCTTTTCGGACCCGTGCTCTCGTCATTTAACATCGTCGTCCCCCGTTTCCAGCCTTCTATCAATCATCTCGCTCGGCAGATGGCAACGTGCTTCGGATTAATTACCAAAACGACATCCCTCGAGCGCCTCTCGCGCTCCGTTCACCGTGCGTTTTTCGGTCTTTTTGAAGGTCGTTTTGTGGTGCAGTCGGGGGTGGACAGTGCGCAGCAGCCGTCGTTGTTTGCCTAGGGGTGCACTTTTGAAAAGATCTCGCTTCTGTAAAGTGACCCGAGCTTCCCTCGCCACCCTCAGCCGCATATCTCGCGTCTCCTCGCGGCCACTTTATATGCGAAACGATATTGTGATGTCCCGAGCTGTTATGCGTGCAGCGTCCAAAACAGCCTCCAGCTTCTTCTTCTCCTGCTTCTTTCTTCTTATCCCAAATGCAAAGTTTTCCTCTGGAAGAACATTGCCACCCTCTCTCGAAGAAACCCAAAGATCGCCGTGTTGGGATTACGATAGCCGCCTCCAAAACTGAAAAATAGCGTCACTTGCTGTTTTCGTGTTAAAACCCCGAAACCCCTGTTATTAAAAGCCTTGCGAGCGAATCCCCGACCGTCCGAATATGTAAACACTCTCGAGGGTCCGGAAAACAAGAATTCCAGGAGCAGCGGAAGTGCTCGCCGCGCAAATTTTCTCCGGGTCCATCTCGACTAGAACACACCTGTTCCGGCCGAATGTCCGAGAGGCCCGGCGAGAGTGGGACGGACGATCCTCGTGCCTGGAGAATCTCCCGACTGGCCATGAAAACCAAATATTTGTTGTTCGAAGCACCGCGCACCTGTCAGTATCTCTTGTTCGACAGGAGCATCCCGCCGCGATCCGCTTTGCCCGGTCCCTTTGTGTGCTTGAAACCGAAACTATTCGGAATGTTGCAGTTTCGGCGTTGGACCGGATTCTCTGACCTTTGAGGAATTGTTGAAGCCCCGTGCTCCAAGCAACCAATGTCTTATCTCGAGATCTCCTGAAAGCCAGGTCTTTGAGCCTTCGCGGAATCCCAGCCCCATATCTCATCTTTTTTCGTGTTTTTTCGGCGTTTTCTCAAACGAATCTTCAGAATTTATCGCGCCTCCACAGGTTCCAAACACCCGCCAGTCATAACATTCGCCCCATTCGTCATCCTCTCACCCCAAAACTCCTCGCCATCTCCGCAAACTCGCCATTTCCCGACATTTGCAAATGTTTTCGTCCACGTTGCAACAGTTTCATCTTTTTTAAGCACGCACTTATCTTGGAACGGCCGAAGCGGACGCTCGCGTGGGGCCATTCGAAGCAGTCGAAGCGGGTGATTCGTCTTGAATACCTTTCTTTGTCCTTCCGCCTTCTGGTTTTCGCCCCTCCGCCGCCTTTTCCGCCTCTTCTTCTTCTCCCTTTTCGCGTTTTTGCCGCTGCTTTCACCTCTCGACGTCCGGAATCAAACGTCGCTTCCAATTAGAATCGCCGCGTGACGTCCGAGATTTCTTTAAACGCTTCCGTTTTTGGACGTTCCACGAAGATTAGCCCGGATTCTCGGAGTTCTCAGGAGTCTGCAGCGAGGCTAAGGGTGACCGGTGGCCGGAAAGCTTCGGATCGATCCATCTCCATTTTTATCTTCGCTTTTGTCGCCGCGAAGCGACGAAAAAACTTCGTTTTGATTTATCGTGTGTTGTGATATCAATTCGTCGTCGTCGAGCGAGATGCGCGCGCGACCGGTTCCTGGCGCTTCTTCTCCGCCGTCTTTTCGTGTTTCTCCCCCGGGCAACATGTTTCAAGGAGAACAAGAAGACGACCTAATCACCCGCGCCCGTTTACCGCCGTAGCCTGCACGTGGATGCTGCTGGCTTCCCAACGTTCTAACCACTTTCGCGCGGCGGCGGCCAAAGATGGCGGTTGATGAAGCGCGAAGCCCGGGAGTCCTCAAGGGTCTCCGGGCGCCTCTTGGCCCTCTCCCTCGTCTTTCGATTGTCATTGTTTCTCTCGGCCCGCTTCGCTTATCGCGGATCGTTGTCGCCAGTAAACATTTCGGAGCGGCGAAGACACAATAACAATTTTGCAGATTTCGACGCCGCTGGCGAGGATTAGCGGCGTAGAACGTGAGCGTTCGCTGGTGGACGCGACGGATCCCCGGGTCTTAACTAAAAATACCTAAGCAAGATTTGGAGGACGACTCCGGGGGAGTCGGGGTGAGTCCCAGTCCGCCAAAAATAATGTCCTTTTAGAGTGCGCTGAAATGAGAGTTTAATAGCTCCTAAGATTTACGGCAGACGGGTAAGGACATCCATACTTCGTGCGGTTTCCGATTGTCTTCGCAACTCTGCAGAACCTTCGAAAAGCCCCCTGCAAACCTATTCCTCCCTCCCCCACTCAATGACGTCCGACCCTTGGCCTCAGCTCGCTTTCTCCCGAGTCACACGACCCTTTTAGGGTATCTGGCTCTTCCTTCTCGCTCCTTCGCTGTTGTCTTTCGGTTGCTCTCTTATCGCGTCGATCTTTTAAGGAAGTTGAGGGGAGGAGGTGACACGATCCGCGTCCCGATGACGTCCGCGTTGATTCCGCTTAATTATTTAGCCGACCACTCCCGAATGAATGCTCGCGAGTGCGCTTTTTTGCGACGCCTGCACGCGATCTGCAGAGTTTCGCTACAACTTACAAGTTGCGTTTATCTCCTCTGTTTGCAAGTAAATAGTGGCGCGGGCGAGCGAGTGCTCGAAGGTGGAATGCGGCGACAATCGGCGTGATAAGCACAAACGAACAAAGCGCCGCCGATTGTGCCTCGAGGGGCGATTCTGCAAAAAGCGGCGCTCGCTCTAATCCGCAATAATCTCGCGGGAAGCGGCGTGGACTGGTTTCTGCTCAAGATCACAAATTGCTCCTCGTCCTAATTAGCACTTTACGTGTGAATTCGGGACTCGGCGGACCGGGCATGTTTTCGCCCTTTTCCAGTGATCTCCGCGCGGTCACGTACGATTCGGGTTTTTTGGTTTTTTACACGCCTCTCGCATTTGAAACAAGAACGCGTAAGGTCAAAATCGTACAGATGGTCTCTCCTCGAGCCAGAAAACAGGCGAGCACAGAACCTGCTAATTGGCGTTATCACCTGAACGAGCGTGATTCAACCCGAAACGTCCATTCAGCACCTTTTCGAACGAAAAAGGCGGGAATAATCTCTCTTCACGCTCAGTTAGGTGCTGTTCCTGGCGCCCCCGAGAGAGTTCCTCCCGCTGATTGGCCATTTTTCGCTGTTTTTACACACTTCGGAATGTTTTCCTGTTGCTCCGAAGACCAAACAGATTTCCGTGGGAGTTTCGGAACCATAGAAACTCTTGACGTCGGCGTTTTCGAGATTTCCGGCGACGTCAGAATCGGTTTGCCCTCTTTGGGAAGCGCGTCAAAGTGTCCTTTCCCCTAATGCGATCCCATCCCCTCTCCTAGCAGACCATAATAACAATCACGGGTTCCTTTGTGCATAACAGCCAATCGGCGCTGTTTTGTCGTTTTTTCTCGGCGCTTATTTTCGGCTTCGTCGATTTGTTTGTTCATTAGTCCAATTACCGCTTATCAACGCCGTCGTCTTCTTGGCCTTGGACACAACAACCGCGTCCAGCCCGGGCCGCTGCTCCCAACCCATTCGGCCACTTCTCTAAATGGAATCTTCGCCGATCGACCGCGTTTAGTGTTCGATAAAACCGTTTTGATTAATGGATTACTCCCAGGGACGTTCTTCCTTCCGCTCGCCGTCGCTCCGTGCCATATGATTCCGCGCATCTTCGTTCGGTTCGACCGATAATCCGTTTTTCCACTCTCTAATAAGCGCCCCAGGGACACGCCCGGCACAAGCTGGAGCTTGCTGCGACCATCGGTTAAGCTAGAAACAAACTCCGGACGCGTTAGGAGGTGCGGAGACGGTGATAAGAGGACGAGACGGACGATTTTAATTAGTGAGTGACGTAGAGGTTAAGGGAGGTTCAGAAGCAATCGGGAAACGGCAGACGAGTCCCTGAGGCGATTGTGAGTAGAATCCCGGGTTTAGATTGGTTCTTGGCGTTTCGGGGGAACTCTGCTGGTCATATTTCCTAAAGCAGAAAACGTTGTGGAGGTATTGTGGAGGAGGAGATGGAGTCTTTGTTCTTGAACTACGTGAATTATGCACTAGGGAACGAGGATGTGGACTGGGACCTAGTGTTCCGACCCGACCTCAGAATCGCTTAATTCCCGTTGATCCTAACGACGTGCTTTGTGGTTTGAAACCTTTTTAAAATGCTCTTTTGCTAGCTTTTTAGCTTAAATTATGTCCGTCCGGGTTCTTCTCCAGATCCATTAACTCCAGCCTATCGCTGTGACCAACTGTCGCCTGTCCACCAGCTCCTCAGCCCCAACCTGCAACCTCTCCTGCACCCATCGGCACGCTCTCCCAATTTCCCGCCTCTTCTCCGGCCACCGCCTAACATCAATCTCGCGTTAAGCGACCTAATCGCCACCGGAGGACATCGTCATTAATCTCCCTCGCAGATCCCAATCGCGTCATGCCCACCCAACCGACGACCTCGCGTCCTCTTCTCACCTTTCCCATCGATCTTCGAACTCGCGTATTTGCATATTCGCCACTCCTAATCGCCAGCCGCTCCTCGCGAAGCTAATTCTTAGGCGCCTCGGGCAGCAGACCGCACATCCATCGGCCGGAGTTGTTGACCGGTGGCCATTGGCGATCGCCGTCCGGAACACCTGTTGCAATTGGATCTCCGAAGAGGCCGCCAATTCATCCTCGGCCTCGTTCCAGGACTTGTCTTTGTGGACGCTTATCCCGGCGCTCGTTCCTCTTCTTCAGATCTCTCCAGATCCCTTGAAGTAGGCGCCCGTTCGCTTTTTTCGTTCGTTTTCCCGATTTTCTGTACACAAAAAGTTTTGTTTGTGTGGGAAACGCGATCGACGGGCGCTGATAGCGCAGAAGTTGTGACAAGGACCTGCGCGGCCGACGTTTTCGCTTTTGATCGCCGAGTTTAAGAATCCCAGAAATGCCGGCCGACGTGATAAGACTGGATAAACAGCCCCTTCTTAGTGACGTTTACGGTCTTCCCACGGCCCTAATGGTCCAGATAAGTCCTTCTTATTCCGGTCCCAACTGTTTTCGCCCAGAAATTCTGTTTTTGTGACCTTGTTCGCTGCGCTTGCGGCGCCCTCCAGCCACCGTTTCCCTAATAAGCTCCTCCGTCCTTGCAAGGCTGGGATTATGAGGACGACGGAGAACTCGGCGATGTTGTTTTACGACTCCAGACTGGCAGTAATACACGCGGTCAATCGCCCCTGTAATCCTATTAGGTTCTAATCCCCGTCATAACTTTCCGCTTGCGTCATCCTCGCTCGCAGTTCCTCCTGACGCATGCGGGGTTCCGATCCTAATCGGAGTGAGGCCGGGACGTGCATCCCGTACGTCAGGACAGGTTTGTATCTCCTGGATATATCTGGCGTCGAGAGCAATCCGAGGTAATGGATCAGCTGTTTTTGTGACCATCGGCCCGTCAAAAACCTCTAGAACCGAACGCGCAACTGACCAATCGCCGTCATCTGATAAGCGCCTCTCGCTCGCTATTGTGTCCGGGGGACCCTGGGAGCGCCGAGGACCCCAAAGACAAGCGAATCCTGTGTTGTCGCGGAGAGGGCATCTGGGCATCCCGTTATCAAGATCGACATTCATTTTTGGGTGGCCCTAACTAAGAACTGGGAGCGTCGCGGAGCGAAGACCGCGAAGACGTCGTCCCTGAGTGTTTACTTTGGTTTAACGACGCCGCGACGGGCCGCCGCGGCGGCTGAGTAACCGATTGCTCTTGATCTGCTCTCCCAACCCATCTGGCTCTGCTTAGTGTGTACCTTGGTGGGAGAAGGCGCAGATTCCTTCCGCGACTGGTCGATGCACTCTTCTTCTTCCTCCCCCGCTTCTTGCGCCTCGATCTCCCCGATCCAGCCAGCCCCTCTCCTAATTCAGCACGTTCTCCGATCGATCACTTTCGCGCGCTCCCAAAAAACGGAGATTTCGCAATTTCACGTCTTATTTAAACCCCGGCGCCGGAAACCGTCTCGCGCGGGTCTTGTCAGGTCAACGGGTCGCCGACGACGTGGAATTCCTCTCCCTCTCCCCTGCGTTGCCGTTCTTTGGTTACTTGTTTGACACCTTAAGCGCTGTCGCCTGCACCGCTTATCTCTCGCTCCGCTGTTTCCTGCTCCTCGGTCCATGCACCGAGTAAATAATAACCGGATTCAGATTCATGCAACCGTCTTGTAATCCGATTAGGTGCTACAGTAACCCAGCAAGCTACATCCAGCTCCTTGAATAACCGCGAATCTGGCTAATCGAGTCAGAAGTGGCGCCGATTATTCAAATGCGCCAGCTATCCGTCACTCGCCGCCGCTCGCGAGCCGCTCTTCTCCTCGGCGTGTTCCCCTGCGCGCGCTTCTCTTCGTCCCACGACGTCAGGAGGACGAGGAGGACTGTTTACCGCTGGGGCCACGCCGTAGTGCCGTCGGTGACGCTGCAATTCCCATTTACGACGCCAAACCGCGTTTATGGCGTGCGATCACCACGTCAAACATCTCGCTGATCCCCGCTGCAGCTAACTGGCTGATTAAAGGGTTTTCCGGGTCTCGAGGGGCAAATCCAATTCGTGTGGGAAAAAGCGCTCTGCTTTTTGCTCGCGATTCTCGAAGCGAGGTAATTGGCGCTGTAATTAAGCAGAAAAAGAGCGAATTTGCTAATTGCCTGTTTTCCCTCTCCGTGCCACTCGGTTCCAGCTTTTAAACTTCTCTAAATGCCTGTTTGGTCACGTTTTCTATTCACTGAATGCAGGGAAATGGCCTGGAATTAATGTTTTAACTAAGATCGCGTCTTAGAGCCCGTGTTTCCAAAACATTTCTGTCCGCGGCTCGCAGGCGCTTAGTCACCTCCGCCGCCGTCTTCGCGTGTTTCTGAAGGTCGAGAGCGTGCGTGGAAGGAAAGCGAGCGACGTCGTCCGTGCACTCTCCTAACCTTTTCCTTCGAATTCAGATTTCCGGTGGTGTCGTGGAGTGTCCTCCCTTCCGCTTCCAGCTCCCTCCAACTCTTCGATCCGACTTTGACTTTGTGTGCCAACGCGTCAGCTGTTTGAATGTGCTGCTCCTACCGTAACTCGGACAAGTTTCCCTCCGCCGCCGCGAAACGATAAACGCTTCCCGATCTCAACGAATCACCGCGAACTTCCCCAACTCTTTTCTGCTGTTGAATCCACGAAATCTCCCAAAACGAAGAAAAAGAAGAAGATGACCGCCGTCGCTTGTCCCCAGCAACTGGGACCCCCGACCGCCACGCTCGACGAGGAGTTTGACCCGATCCTCGAGGAGTTCAACGAGTCCGCCGAGGAATTCAGCCTCTACGTGGAGAGCCACCGCCGTTGGAAGTCCCTCGCGAGATTTCCGCTTGTCGTCACCGAAGATGACGATGAGGAGGTGGTGCCCGGATGCGCCGTGCCCCAGGGCGCTGTCGTCAGCGAGATTTGCGGCGCCGATTCCGGGGCGAATTCCGAGGATGATTCCGTGTGCAGCACCTCCTCGAGCGGAATCGGATCGTCCGTGTCGACGACGCCTACATCCGAAGGCACGCCGGCCAGCGCCTACGGCTGGAAGGACCCCAGTGACCCTCAGCCTTCGAGTCCCCAGGCGCGGCCCGCAAAGTCCACGTTGAACACGACTGCGCCGTGGAAAAGGAAGACGGATTCTGGAAATCTGAAGTCGAAGAAGGCCAAAGCGAAGAAGCCGGCCGAACTGCCCGCGTCGCCCAAGAAGCAGCAGAAGTCCACCCAGAGACCCCCGGACGCAGTTTCCTCGGATTGTTTGGTTCTCTTTCGAAGCCGAAGAAAGGCGATCAAGGACGTTGAGAACTCAAGCGAATCCTCTTCAGCCCCCAAGACCCCGAAAAACCCGAAAGAGAAGTCGAAGACCCGGGGCCGGAGAAGCAACTCGATCTCACGCTTCTTCGAGTCCTTCGTCCGCAAGGTCTTCGACGGCCAAACGGCGCATCGGAACCACCGCACGTCTTCGTCCTCGTCTTCGACCACTGCTTCGCCCGAGGTAATAACTGCTCGCGCGCCCCGACTTCCGCCTGGTCGCCGCCAAAGACCGTTTCGCCCCGAGGCGAAACGACTGCGATCGATCCGCTTCGATCGCTTCTCGCCGCAGCCGCGATTTCTCCCCTCTTAATTATAATGTTTTCCCTAATCACGCACCTCCTGCGTGGTTTTCTCGTTCCCAGGAACCGTTTCTTTGGAGAAATCGCTGTAGTCGGACGCAAATCGCTGTTTTTGGTGTGTTAACACAACTAATCCTTAACCACATTCTCCAGAACCTTCATTATGCTAATTCTCTTTTTTCAGAACCACTCATGGAACAACCACGACGTCTCGGCGACGGAGTCGAGTCTTCTCAAGGTGCTGGAACAGAACGCACCGACCCCGAGGATTACTGTAGAGAAGGACTACAGCAGTCCCATCAAGCTCCAGGCACCTCCCGCGAACAACAAAGTCGCCCTTCAGAAGGTGGATTCCGTGGAAGCGGTGCTTAGGGACCCGAAGGTCGCTCAGATCGCCGGCAAACTCGCCAATATCCCAAGGTTTCACTTCCCGCACGGAAAGCCAATTCCACGCTCCGAGAACGACGCCGTCCTCCGAAGGGTCCAGCAGGCCTTCACGGTGCTTCCCGGCGGTACTGCGCTGAAATCGGGAGATCTGGAAGAGGTCTGCAAGGCCATGAACGTGCCCCTTTACTGGAAACGGTCCCTCTTCGACGCGATCGCGCGGGCCGCCGGCCATCCCCAC
>KN166309.1:190839-235911 GCA_000757745.1 Steinernema scapterisci
AGTCACCAAGTAAGTAAATTTCGAAATTCAATAACTGTTCGAAAGCTCAACGTTTTCAATTGTGGTCGAAATTGCGAAAAAAGCGGAAACTCTCTGATGCTGTTCGAAATTGTCGACGCATCTTCGCTCGCTTCACAAAGCGCCTCGTCTGTTCGTTCAAAATTCATCGCATCGCCGCGCGTATTTTCGAAATGCTTTTTCATTTGAATCCGACAATTTTTCCAACGAATTTGTTTCCAGAGTCGATCTCGTCCAGTCGCAAATCAAAATCGCCGAAGGACGGAGTCTCGCCGAATTGAATCTGCACCAAGACAACATCCGGATCAACGGAGCCTCGATCCAATGTCGCATCACAACGGAAGACCCGGCGAAAGGATTCCAGCCTGACCACGGAAGAATCGGAGTTTTCCGCCTCGGCGAAGGAATGGGAATCCGCCTTGATGGAAACGCGTACAACGGAGCCGAGATCCAGCCTCACTACGACTCGCTCCTTGTGAAGATGATCGCCACGGCGAAGAATCATCAAGAAGCCGCTGAGAAAATGCGTCGAGCCTTGTCCGAAAGTCGAATCCGAGGAGTCAAGGTGAGCTTTCGGGGGTTTGGGCGAGTTTCAAGCGTGAGTTTTTAGACCAACATTCCTTTCCTGGAGAACGTCGTCAGTCATCCTCAATTCTACGGAGGCGCCGTCGACACTTCGTTCATCGAGCAGAACGAAAATCTCTTCAACTTCCGCGAAAGCAAGGACCGCGCCCAGAAGATCCTTCGCTACCTCGGAGAAGTCATCGTGAACGGTCCTTCAACCGATCTTCCCACGAACGTGGCTCCTGCTGATATTGTACCTCAGCCTCCTGCGCATCCTGAAGGTAAAAACTTGCTAAAGGGTCTTTCGATATAAGCTTTCCGATTTTCAGGCCAAGCCCCTCCTCGCGGACTCCACGACATTATCCTGGAACAAGGTCCAGCTGCTTTCGCCAAGGCTGTGAGGGACCACAAAGGCCTCCTGATTGGAGATACCACGTTCCGGGATGCCCACCAATCGCTTCTGGCCACCCGGATGCGCACCTATGATTTGGCCAAAGTGGCCCCCTACGTCGCTCACTCCTTCCCTGGCCTTTACTCCGTAGAAACCTGGGGTGTTGCCGCCTTTGACGTCAACCTTAAGTTCCTCCACGAATGTCCTTGGGAACGACTCAGCTCTCTACGCCGGATGATCCCGAACATCCCCTTCCAAATGGTTCTCGGATCGACGAATCTGGTCGGATACTCAAACTACCCCGACAACGTGGTCGACAAGTTCTGCGAGCTCGCGGTGCAGAACGGAATGAACATTTTCCGTGTTTTCGACTGTTTCAATTACCTCCCGAACATGCAAGTTGCTTGTGAGGCGGTAGGAAAAGCCGGCGGAGTCGTCGAAGCTGAGATGTGCTACAGCGGAGATGTGGCCGACAAAAGCCAAAGTCGTTACGATCTCAACTACTACGTCAATTTGGCTGAACAGTTCGTGAAGATGGGTGTTCACGTTCTTGGAATCAAGGTATGAACTCGATCCTAAGCAATGAATCATACGAATTTTAGGATATGGCTGGACTTATGAAGCCTGAAGCTGGCCGCCTGTTGATCACAGCTCTCCGCGACCGATTCCCTGACGTCGCCATCCATGTGCACACCCACGATACAGCGGGAACCGGCGTCGCCTCCATGATCGAGTGCGCTAAGGCCGGCGCCGACGCGGTGGATTGTGCGATCGACTCGATGAGCGGAATGACCAGCCAGCCGTCGATGGGCGCCGTCGCCAACGCCCTCAAAGATTCTCAATACAACACGGGACTCGACCTCAAGTCCATCTCCAAGTACAACGCGTACTGGGAACAAGTCCGCCAGCTCTACGGCCCCTTCGAGTGCACCGCGCAAACGATGAAGAGTGGAAACGCGGATATCTACAAGCACCAGATTCCCGGAGGCCAGTACACAAATCTCCAGTTCCAGGCCTACGCTCTGGGGCTCGGCCACCGCTTTAACGAACTCAAGGATCTCTACGCCGAGGCCAACGATATCCTCGGAGACTTCATCAAGGTCACGCCTTCCGCGAAGGTCGTCAGTGATCTTGCGCTGTTCATGATGCTGAATAACTACGACCGCAAGACCATCGAAGAGAAGGCCTCCGAGCTGACGTTCCCGATCTCTGTGGTCGACTTCTTCGATGGCAAGATCGGAGAACCCACGTATGGGTACCCAGAACCCTTCCGCACCAACGTCCTCCGTGGCAGGAAACCCGAGCACGACCGGCGCCCGGGAGAAACGCTTCCTTCCGTGGATCTGGATGCCCTCAAGGCCGAACTCGACGCCAAGCACAACACAGATCTCTCAGCCGAAGATGTGATGTCCGCGGCGATGTTCCCTCATCTCCTCGACGAGTACGCTGAGTTCCGCCAGAAGTTCGGCCCCACAGATCTCCTCCCTACGAAGCCTTTCCTTGTCGGAATGAAGCCTGGAGAGGTGACCGAAGTTGAGCTTGAGAAGGGAAAGACTCTCGTTATCAAGTACCTCGGGCAGATCGACAGTCTCACCGAAAAGGGCGAGCGCAAGCTGATCTTCGAGTTGAACGGCCAGCAGAGGACAATTCTTGTGAAGGACAACGAGGCGTCAAAGGTACGATTCTTTTCCCTAATCATTTCATGCATGGCAATATTTTCAGTCAGTCGTATCTCGCCCTCGCGCCGATCCCTCCAGGCAAGGCTCGATTGGATCTCCCATGGCCGGCGAAATTCTCGAAATGATGGTGAAGCCTGGAGATACTGTGAAGCCCAACCAAACGCTGTTTGTCCTTTACGCCATGAAGATGGAAACTGCAGTGACGGCGCCCGTCGGAGGAGTCGTTAAGAACGTGCACGTTATGCTCAAGGATAAGGTGGATTCGGGAGATCTGGTAGTGGAAATCGACGAATGAATAACGGAAAAAGATGTGATAACCCAAAAAAATAAATAATTTCAACGAAACACTCGGGTTTATGAACATAAGTATTCTTAGCGGCCGCTGTGAAATGAGCGTGAGGTTTAGTTCTGCTCTATATCTCAAAACTTACAGTATTCAGTCCGGATTTACAGCCTTAAACGTTCGCATTACTTTTGCTTTGAGACGACCACAAAATTGTCTAGAATGACTGTCTGAAACCAGCCGAGGTCTGGGATGAATGCACTTTACTATGGGAATCCGACCGGTCCAGGTGCGACATTCCGGCAGGCATGAGTTAGGTTCAGACATCGGGGCGCTTCAGACAATCTGGTCGTAAATATCCCTTTCTACAGTGTGGCCCAAAAAAATAATCACTGGCCAGACACCCTCGCCGGCTCCCGTCTGACGGTGCCTGGAACCGATCATTCGTGGCGGTGGTACAGCAGACGACCGGTCGGTCTAGACATCATTTGTATGGAAGCACGACCGGTCATTGGCGCTGATTCCGCTTTGAATGACCAATTTTAGACAAATCATGGCCAAACCGACCGGTCGTCTGCTGCGCTACCGCCACAAATGATCGATTCCAGACACTGTCAGACGGGGGCCGGCGAGGGTGTCTGACCAGTGATTTTTTTTGGGCCACACTGTATGTAGATAGTCTAGACTTGTCTGAAAATGCTCTCCATCGTCTCGAAATTTGTCTATAGGTGCACTCAACTTCCTTATAAACTCTTCACTTTGCTTCTCATTTCCATTCGTTTCAGATATTATCTCAGTTCTATCTCCAACCCTTTATTACTCATCACAATGAGCTCCTCCGGCCGCATCAACGTCTTCCTTGACGAGGAGTATGCTGAATTGAGTGGATTCATCCCAGGAACTGTCGCCTACATTCTCCTCTCCATCTTCGTCATCTGCATCAGCTACCGTCTCGCCGTTTATTCCATCCAGATGCATCGATTCTACAAGAGTCTCCTAATGACTTCCATCAACCCGAGCTCGTATTCCTACGCTCAGCCGAAGCAGCCTGGAGATGAAGATTTGAGTGAGTTTGAACTTGAGCATTTTCGGTGTTTGGATATCATGTTTTCAGATCTTTCGGACGTCGAAATCGACGATGAGTTGGAATTCTATCAAGAGGACGAGTACGACAACCCGCTGATGCGCAAATTCATCCGGGAAACGATCGCTGCTATCGAACGCCGAAAGCGGATCAACCTCCTGAGGGACGCCGGCGTGCTTCCCGAACGACCCAACGAGTTCTTCATCGACGACTTTATCGATCTAGGTGTTTATAAGGATCTCGACATGGACAGTGTTGCCGACGACTTCGACAAGGACGGGAAGCTTCTGGAGAAGGCGATCGCGAAGTGCCAGAGCAAAGTAAGCCTAACGTTTGTTATTTTAATCGTGGATTGTGATTATGGATGTGTTTCAGTACAAAGAAGCCATGATGAACTCCCATTTGAAGAGCAAACGCGGCCAAAACAAGACTCAGCAAGAGAGTACGGAATATGAGAAGGTCGGCACGGTTGAAAAGGAGGCTTCGAAGAATGACGAGAAGAACTGAAATTATGAATTTGTTGGATTCGTTTGTTTGTTTCACTCTTCAAGAATCTCCACTTGAACCCGAGAATGGGAGAAAAGGGTGAATTGCAAGGATGGGATTTACCGAATTTCGAAAACCTTGCTGCCGCGGTGAGAATATGATCGTATGGTAGTGGCCTTCTTCGAAGTGGCGAACATCGAAATCCTCGGCTGATTTTGCATTGTTTTCAGGTCGCATTTTGGGTTTTTCAGTTCAACCGAGTGTGCTCAGAATTGAAATTCTCTGAATCCTCCAGCTGTGCTCAAGCCTCTTGTCGCTTTGTTCCACGAATATTTGTTTTGCGAATAGTTTCTGTGCCCATTGCTTTTTAGTCAACTAGTATAGCGCTTTATGTAGTCAGTCGTTTCATTGCTGCTGCGCTTGTGATTTAGATGTTTAAGGATCAGATAAGCGTTGGAGCGCTTGGTGTTAGCGAAGGCATAAGAGAAGATCCCTATTTCCTTTCGCTGAGATCGATTTTGAGTGGTTCATAGTTTCAAACGGTTGCGCGCCACATTTTCGCGCGTTTGGATCGCGGCCAAAATGTGCGATCGCCGACAACGTTGCTGGGTATTGGTTGCTTTTAAAACGCGCACTCGTGTCCTGCGTGGAATGTTCAAATCGACGTGCGGCGGGAGAGCACGTTTTCCCGCGTTGCGAGTCTTCAATTTTCGTCATCGCGCTCTGGGTAACTTCACTTCCCTCGTGTGGCGTGGTCGATGATGGTGCTCTCGAGGAGTCTCAAGATCTTAGAATCTTATTAGGTTGATTCTGTTTCAGATTTGCCATGTTCGAAGCCAAGCTCGCCAACGCCTCCATCCTGAAGAAGATCGTCGAGGCCATGAAGGACCTCGTCACCGACGCGCCCTTCGACTGCAACGAAAATGCCATGTGCCTTCAGGTAAGCTTTCCAAGTATCATCAGATCTTAACTTTCTCGTTTCAGGCTATGGATTCGTCGCACGTCGCGCTCGTTTCGTTGCGCCTCGACTCGGGGCTCTTCGAATCGTACCGCTGCGACCGGACCGTGAGCTTGGGCCTCAGCTTGGCCAATCTCTCCAAGGTCCTGAAGTGCGCCAACAACGAAGACTCCTGCACGCTCCAGTACAGCGAGGACACCACGGACAACATCACCTTCAGCTTCGTGGACACCAAGAAGGACAAGACCCAGGACCTCACCGTCAAGCTCATGGACATCGACAGCGAGCACCTGGGAATCCCGGACCAAACCTACTCCGTCGAGGTCGACATGCCCGCTGCTGAGTTCCAGAAGACGTGCCGGGACTTGTCCATGTTCTCGGACTCCCTCAACATCACCGCCACCAAGGCTGGTGTCGTCTTCACCGGAAAGGGCGACGGAGGACAAAACGTCGTCACCTACGGCGTGGGCACCAACGCGGATGAAGATGGATCCAGCGTAAGTCTTAATTTTCTCGATTCCTTCTCTAATCTCTTCTTTTAGAACGTTTCGGTGCAAGTCACGGAGCCGGTCAACGTGAACTTCTCCATCAAGTACATGAACATGTTCGCCAAGGCCACCTCCCTGAGCGACCGCGTCCTGCTCTCCATCTCCAACGACGTTCCCGTCGTTGTCCAGTATCCCATCGAGGACAACGGACACCTCCGTTATTACCTGGCCCCGAAGATCGACGAAGAGGAAGAAATGGAATAATTGACTTTGCGGGTTTTTTTAACATCTTTGTAATCTGTCCTACGAATAAAGACAATTTCGTGAGTCTCTTGATTTGTTCGTGTCGC
Organism: Steinernema scapterisci; assembly: GCA_000757745.1. Taxonomy (NCBI): domain Eukaryota; kingdom Metazoa; phylum Nematoda; class Chromadorea; order Rhabditida; family Steinernematidae; genus Steinernema; species Steinernema scapterisci. The sequence goes on from KN166309.1 coordinate 197,141, forward strand.
TTTGTTTCTTTCGATTTGGTTACTTATGGAGGAAATGGCTGATTACGTGAATAGAAATGGTGATTACATGCGGATCAACATATGTGAACGGGTAGGTCGGTGGGTCGCATTGGAGAAGCGGGTGCGTCTGATAGACAAGTCGGATGAGACACCGATCTTGAATGAGACTGGTTTGCTGAGGCAGTGGGCGTATGATCGGACGAATCTGAGACAACGTCTGGTCAGGTGTCTAACAGATGTTGTCTGGAATGTGCGTTTCATATGAACTTCTTGGGTCCAGGTGATAACTTCATATCTGCATGTGTAAACTTGCCAGGTATAAGCAGACATTACGGGATAGACATTGCGAAACAGACACAGACCTAGATCCATGAGAGATCTGTGCGCATCACTGCGCGGTCCCACCGCGATGTCGATTGGCCGGCGCGAAAATCGGCGGGAACTGACATCTTTTTGATTGCAGGCGATCGCCGACGACCTACTGGGAATGCACTAAAATGGGCAAAGAGGTCAAATCTGTGATTCTGAGATACTGGGTTCCTGTGGTAAGTTTAAGAATTTGTAAATCGGAAACTTTATTTTGATTGTTTCAGGTGACGATATCGCCGTTTTCGGTGAAGGTCGAAGGATACCTCTGCGACCCCGCGACGTCTCGCTCGGACAAATCGAAGCCCTACAGAAGCTCGGCCATTGTGCATGGCAAAGGACCTCGCGAGCTCGCTTCGAAGCATGGAACTGTTTACCTGCTGGACGGACCAGCTGACCTCCGGGAATGCGAGAGAATGGGATTCAACTCGTACATGTTGGACCTATTCGAGGCCGGCTTCCCGCGTCACTACGAACAGATTCTGCGGGACTATTTCTGCCCGAAGTAACTTTGTATCTCTTTTATCATCTTTTAATTTCGTTGAATTATAGGCCTAAACACGTCCCAAGCCGTCCCAGTCGTTATGACAGTCACTACTTCAACCATGTAAGTTCTTTTTTGTTTGTTCCAGTTTGACGTTTCAACGTTTAGTTAACACCAAAGGAGACACAAACAACTCCTATAATCCAAGAGGTGACTTCGGACGACGGAGGCCCAAGCCATAAGAGGCAGGGAACCAGCAAGTGGAAGGGTGGCCTCATGCAATATTTGACCCCCACTCCATTCCGAAATGAGAAAAAGCGGAACAAGATCCAGCGCGAAGAGCCGCTGCCGCAGTCGCAGAACTTCTTCGACGAGTTCGAAGAGGACGATTTGGACGCGACGTTCGACCCCTTCAAGGAAAAACGGGAGAAGGAAAGACGACGCGCTGAACGCGAAGGTTCGAACGACAGCTGGTCTGATTCGGATATGGACGAAGCGAAACCGAAGTCCGCGAAGAAGCCCGTCAAGGTGAAACCGGAGAAGAAGGCGGCAACCCGACGGTGGAACAAGAAGGAGCTGGATCGCTTAAAGGTAGGTGTTTCTTCGGGGTCCGTAGGATGTTTTAGAGAGGGCTGAAAAGGTTCGGGTTAGGAAATCAGCAGTGGTATAAAATTAGTCAGTTATTAAATTAGTGATATTAAATTAGTCAGTTAAATAAGTTTGACTTAAAGTAAAAATAAATCTTTAATTGCGCGTAAACTCAGATCGCCCTCGGCGCCATCGTCCCTCACGGTACCGACCAATGGCACACCATCGCGAAAGGGCTTGGCGGAGAACGAACTGCGCTTGAGTGTCAAGAAGCGGCCGCTGAACTGGGTTGGAAGCCGAAAGCCGACGATGATGAAGACGGCGACGACGCCGCGTTCCCCATACACGTCCAAGCCAAGAAGGGAACCGCGAAGTTCGACATCCAAACGGACCAGTTCGCCCGCAACTTCATGATGGGCGGCGAAGAAGAGGACGAGTTCGAAAACATCCTGCCGCAGGACGAGAACAAGAAAGCTGCCCACTCACTTGTAAGTTCCTATATCAACTATCGTCGCTTACGTGTATTTTTCAGGATCTGTCGCTATCTGACCTTGATGAATCGTTCATGGAGGCGATGCGAAAACCGAATCCGAGCTCCATCAAACGTCCCAACAAGCGTAAGCTGCTGCAGCAAACGGCTTTCACCCTTGACGATTCGATGGCGTCCGACGATAACAACGACATCAGGGATGAGAATGATCCGCATCCAGCCGAAGACGAGGAAGACGATCCACAGCACAGGTGCATTTAATACCTTAAAAATTGTCTTTTAACATAAATTGATTTTAGAGAAAACATTCAGCGATACGTCCACGGGTTGCAGAAGAGCAAACTGAACAAGAGTAAGCGTCCCTGTTCGAAGCAACCGAAGCGCTTGAACGAAGACGTCGTACGGCAGGTCGATCAGCTGGTGCAGATGGAAACCTTGCAAGAAAGAAACAGGCAAGATGTGCTGATGGAAGAACACGAAGATTCGCAAGATTTGGATGATAACTGGAGCGATGATGAATAGCTGATAGCACTTTTGTTTTCTGCGATATGCGATTATCATTATAAATACCTTCCACATATTGTAGATACTTTGTTTAATTGTTAAAAAACCAAACAAACTTTCGTATTTTAAAGGGAATCGGTTGATGAAAGGTGGAGGGTACGTGGGCCTTAGGGCGTCGGCCGCTAACCGACCGGTTCTCTTTGAAGATGGCAAGCAAATAAACATTACAGTATTGCTTCCAGACAAAAGACGTTTTCAGACAGTTTTATCAAGTCTGGAATGAAGTCGTAGTCATGTTTTCTTGGTTGATTTCGAGAAACGTCTCAACGACTTAATACCTTTCAGACGTCTATCCAGTGAAACCAGATGCTTCATGAACGTGGTCCATTTCCAGTGCCCTTTCCAGTGCTGACCAGTCGTGCCTCGCAAATCCGAACATGGCCGAACCGCGGATCTCCATGAAGGTATGTTCTCATCTTAAGGTAACCCTCCAACGAAGTTTCTTACAGATCGTGGACATGGAAAACCGTAAGGCGCTCTTTGCGCAACAAGTCGTCCGACAGTACATCCTTTCCGGCAACTACAGTGAGAAATCCATCGCTTCGCACTTGAAACGCAAATTCGACGAGGCCTTCGGACCAACGTGGCACTGCATCGCCGGAAGCAACTTCGGAACCTTCATCAGCCACAGGCAAAACCATTTTCTCTACTTCTATGTGGATAATATGGGTGTACTGCTCTTCAAAACGGCTTGAAATGCACGGATTATTTGGTTGTTTCTTATACAGCTTCCATAAATCCTCGGGATTTTTTCGTTTTTTTATTGGACGAAATAATTTTACGAAGATTTAATTTGTCATCGTAGCTCCAAGTTTCTAACTTCGCTAACCATCACGGAAGGGGCCAACACGCCGTTTGTCATGAACCCAGTGTTCTCGATGGCGCGCTGATCGTGAAACGTTGCAATCCGCCTCTCGCTCGCCACGCGTCGCTGCAGGATCGCTTCATCAGATGCATTTGGATTCATGACGAATCGGAATGCTGCGTAATTTTGTCGCCGCGAATTTAATCTCATTCTGACTGTTTCTTATCCCTCATTGCTTCTCTCGATTTCAGAATGCGAAACAACAATTGGGAGAGGATCGCGGATGCGGTGGGACCAAATGGGAAACTCGCGAATATCCCGAGGTTCCACTTCCCGCACGGAAAGCCGATTCCACGCTCCGAGAACGAGGTAGCCCTCCGAAGGGTCCAGCAGGCCTTCACAGTGCTTCCCGGTGGAACTGCGCTAAAATCGGGAGATCTGGAGGAGGTCTGCAAGGCCATGAACGTGCCCCTCTACTGGAAACGGTCCCTCTTCGACGCGATCGCGCGGGCCGCCGGCCATCCCCACTATTCGGCCTTCGACGACGATCTGCCGCCAGTCACTTTCCAGAATTTCTCGACTTTCTGGCGAGAGTAAGTGTTCTTTTTAATGTCTTTTTGGCTATAGTATCCTCTTTTAGAATGACCGCTCGGGCGAACGACGAAGCGAGCCGTTTCGTGTTCACTCTGGCCGCCGGCGACTGCAACAAGTTCTCCTCGTCCAACGTCCGGAACTATCTGGTGCCGGATGACTTCACATCGATGATCAAGGACATCATCGACACGCACGTGGGGCTGTGTCACCTGGCCGGCAGCCCAACCTTCCATCGCTCCTACATAGATACCGTAATCGCGAGGATATTCTGGACCGTGAACCGATCGTGGACCGGACGAATCACCGCGGCCGAACTCTGCCGATCGAATCTGCTCGAGGTGAGTAACAGAAATTTTGGAACACTACTTAACAAATGCTTGCAGACTATACGTGAACTGGAGTTCACGGTGGACATCAACGATTTCACCGACTTCTTCAGCTACGAACACTTCTACGTCATCTACTGCAAATTCTGGGAGCTCGACCATGACCACGATATGGTCCTCAGCCGCAACGACATGCGCAGATACGGTGGCGGCGGCCTCACCAAACGCATCATTGACCGAATCTTCTCAGGCGCCGTGAAACGAGGCGTCAGAATTCACCCGCGCGCCGAACGAAAGCCGCTGCAAACCTTGGGGTTCTCCGATTTCGTCGCGTTTATCCTCGCCGAAGAGGACAAACGCAACCCGGCCAGCATAGAATACTGGTTCCGGTGCCTGGACCTCGACGGCGACGGCGTGATATCCCTCTACGAGATGCAGTACTTCTACGATGATCTCGAGTCCAAGATGCTGCACGCTAGCTACGACACTTTGTGCTTCGACGACCTAGTCTGCAGCGTAAGTATGCCACACTACCGTAACCGTTTCAACTAATGTTTCAACTCTTGCAGCTCCTCGACCTCGTATCCCCCGTGGAACCAAACCGCGTTTCGCTGGCGGACCTGAAGAAGTGCGGCCTCGCGCACCGCTTCATCAACACATTCGTTAACATGGACAAATACTGCGAACAGGAGTCCTCCGAGGGAGAACGCGCTTATCTCAAGGTAAGAACCAGGCCCCTCCTCTCGATCCTTAATCCTCGCATTCAGAACGAAGACCGCGAGATCTCCGATTGGGACCGGTTCTGCGCAGTGGAGTACGAGCTGCAGATCTCGAAGGACGAAGACGAAGAACACGACAGCGATGTGTCATTAATATGTACGTCGCAATAAGTCGCTTCCTGGTTACATTTCCGTAACCGCCGTCCTTGCAGAGATTTGAATGAAGACGACGAGGAATAAGAATCTCATAGCCGCCTCTTATATCTTGTATATTTGTATTGTGCATAAATTAACAATTATTAAGGGGTGATTCAACGATGTTGTACTGCGGAGATATTATGGGACCGCTAATCACGTTGGGCTTACGGTGGTCGAGAATGCTCACGGCCAGACTCAGTCTGTCTAATCATGTAGCCATGTAGTCTGTAGCGAGTCTGTCGTTGATCCCGCGTGGTCTGCCTTTCATTCGATGTTTCTTCCCCGGCATCAGCGGTCGGCTTCTTGGCTCCCGGCACAGCCGTCCACCGCTGGATGAGCGAGCAGAATGGAATGCGGCCGAAAGGTTTTCAAATCAGTCTCACGACGTACCTCGTCCCAATTCGTGTTCTGCCCATGGAGTTCAGTGGCCAGCCAACGCGTAACGTGAAAACTTTACTGATCACAATTTCAGAGAGTGATTATCGCAGATTATAGTAAATTCAGCGACCCCGACAGGAGCCGACCTGAGAGATTTGAACCGTGAAGCGTATTTGAAGCTTACATAGAAGATCTCTAGAAAAAATGTTTTTGAAGATTTAGGAAGAAGAGGCAACATGGTAAGACTATGAAAGATTTAAGATGAGCACATGTTCGAGTTAAGAGCATCGGTGATAGAATCTAAGTGCGAATTTGTTGATGGGTAGTGTGACAAGAAGAAAGTCGTTGGGGAGGACCGGTGAAGCCGCGGATAACTGCAGTTTGGGACTACAAAGTAGATTTGGACAATAAATGAGAATCTAGGAGACTAGGACGCTAGATGGCCGACGGAGCCGTTTTACTAGAGACGGTGAGTTTGGAGAGCATTTCGAGAGCATTGAAGGCGGCGTCGTTGTGCGCCGCTTCCTGGCTGATGCCACTACCGTGACAAACGATCGGCTTTTCGATTCCGAGAGTAACCAGAGAAAAATATTGTTGTTCTGAAGTGCCTTCGGACTGAAAAAAGAATCCTTTAGATGAAAACAGAAGAATACGCCACCGACCCTTGGGAAGTCCGTGTAGGAGCACATGAATCGAACGGATTTCGAGATCGATTCGAGGCACTTGCACGGAGACTCGGATCCATCGTGTCCAGGACGATATTGGGCCAGGAATCCGGCCGCTTGAGAAACGATTTGTTGCTTCTGCTCGTCAGTCAAGGCCTTCTTCGAATCGCGTTTTCCTTTACGCATCTTGCCGCTCTCAACCACGAGTTCGGATTTCAGCGGCGCGATCAAGGATTCCGGGTAACTTGTATCATCTGAATGGCCCGAGCTTAGAATGTTCTGATCATCTGGGTTTGATCTACCTGGAGGAGGACAAGCGCTGACATGCTTGCTGAACGTGACCCTCCGCTTGCTCTCTTTTCTGGTCAATGGGACGGGTTCGTCCACTTCTGCTTCAACCGGAGGGTCGATTTGCGCCTCCTGGAGCTGTACCGTAACCTTGCTGACTTCAGTTTCTTCATCCTGGAGGGAGCGATCTACGTCAGCGAAGGTAAGACTCTTCGTTCCGGTCATCTCGATCACGGGCTGAGGCTCTGGTTCTGGATCGTCGTTTCCGAGCGCTGAAGGATCGAAGACCCCGATGCTGATCGGGTTTGGGACAAATTCTTCGCATGAAAACGTGTCGATCGGAGTGAAGTCATCTGCAAAAAAGCCAAATATTCCACGCTCCCAAGGCTCAAAAATGCTACCGTTCGATCGCTTCTTCAGAAGTGATTTTCCGGGTTGGGGCATCGGCTTGTCATAGCCAATTTTCGCGAGCATCGCTTCGGCTGCCGCGCGCTTGGCCAGCTTCTTGTTGGGACCCGTTCCTTGGCAATGATTGTCCTTGCACGTGGCTTCGACGACAAATTCCTTGTAGCGACCTTGTCCGTTTTCAGCGACGATCCTGAATTTCGGATCCGGTTCGTTGCTGATCTGCATGACCTGGATCAGGCGGCTGACCGGGTTGATGTGGTGTCCGTACAGAGGATTCTTCTTCATGTCTTTAACTATCGTTTTGCGCTTCTGATCTCGCGGAGCGCCAGGTTGGCGGCGAGTGTTCCGGAGGAGCGCCGATGCGATGTACACTGGATCGGTTTCTAAGATTACGGTACTTGAGAGCTCGGAAAGAAAACGAAATGGCTTACTGAGATCGTTGAGCTTCTCGAGCATCTTGGAACAAGCCGCCTGTTTCGCATTGCGCTTGCTTCCGCCCTCGCCATCAGCCACGATCACGTCGATCTGGTTCCTCAGCATGCATCGCATTAGGTATTGACGTTTGTGGGGTTCCCCGGACTCTTTCAGAATCTAAATTGAGACGATTAACAGCCGACTGGCTTCAAAAAACTTACTTCGAATTCTACGTCCATACGCATCTGAAGCGCCTTCTCGTGGATCAGCGAGATCACCGACTTCTGGCGCGCCTTTCTCGGGTTATCTTCGGAGTTCTCCTTTTCGTCGTCGAAGCTGGAATTCGAAGAAGATGAAGATCTGTTCGAAGCCATCGCCGGCTCTGCTTCATCGACGTTCTCTCCCTCATTCAGCTTCTCCAACTCCGGCGCCAGGATCTTCAAAGCCTCCAAAGCGGCGTTGACTCTCGCTTGGTTCCGATTCGCTCCAGTCGCCTTCACTTCCTTATTTCCCAATCTCAGGATTACGGTAGATTGGAGATCGATGGGAGTGCTGGGGCGCTGCTGGGAGTAGTAGATCGGAGGCCCGTAGAACGCTGGAACGCCAGGAGGTAAAGCCATGAGTGGAGGCGGTGGAGGTCGGTGGAACTGCGGGGACATGTAGGGCGTAGCGAATGGTGGAGGAACAACGAACGGATTCTGGGGAGGCACGAGCGCTTGTTGGTGCTCGCGGATATCCCGGAAGGCGATGGAGATCTTGAGCTGCTGGGCGACGGAGGCGAGCAGTTGCACGGGATTCGCGGAGTCCTTCTTCACGCGCTTCTGGCGTTCCGGCGGCGAAGAGAGTTGCGTGTGTTGCAGGGCCACTTCGGCGGCCGCTTGCTGCGCTTTCTTGATCGAGGCGCCGCTGCCTTCGTAGGATTCGCCGGGCTGCAGGACGAGATTCACCGTGAAGCGTTTCTTGTGCGCAGGGCCGCTTTCGTCGAGCAGGATGTATTCGTGTCGGAGCTGAAATTACACGGAATAAGATTACAATCGAGCCGAAAATCGATTAAAATCCAGTTAAATCAACGAAAACAACCCGTTCTCTAACTCCGATTGGAAATCGCTAAACTGGGGATGCATCAAAAAACAAACAATCTCGTTTTCGTTGGATCGAAACGCCATCAGTTGTTTGACCGTTTCAAACTATGTATACTGAAGGAACGACTGACTTCAAAACAAGTTTGTGAATCGATAAACAATCCTACCTTGTGGAACCTGGAAAGCTCCGCGATCCGGCACATCGGCGTCTTCTCCGGTTGGCTGATGCGTTGAGCATAGTTGTACACGTTCTTGGCCGCTGGCTCCGAATCGATGATGTGTTTCCCGCACCAGGGCTCCGGATGCATCGAGGAGAGCGAAGGAGGAGGAAGATGCGAGGAGGCCGACGAGGAGGAAAGTTCTGGTGGTCGGTCCTCGGTCGGCGACTCCGCGGCTTCTGTGCCTCCTGGATCCATCGAATCCAGCGGCGGCGACTCGTGGGAACACAGGAACGCGAACGGGTTCCGGCGAGGTCGCTCTGGACGTCAGGATTGCCCGTCGGGGCGGATTATGCAAAACAAATCCAGCAACGGACGCGCGAGATTTACTGTTTCGGAAAGGTCCTGCCGCGAACTCGGCTGGAGAAGCGCCAACTTCGATCGAACTTAAAGCGCCCGGCGCTGACCACCTCGACCCACGATGACGCCGGTGCAGGCCGGGTGGGTGTCAGAAATCTAGTCGCCGCCGTCAGGCCGTGCGGCGAATCATCTCCGAAGCCGAAAATCGCGTTTTTTCTGCCGACTCGCCTGTCTGGTCTTCGTCTAAGTCGCCTTTTGAGTCTAAGGCAGTGTGACTAATTCGCTCCGCGCAGTTCTAACGCACGTTTTCGCCTTCCCCAGCCACCGATGTTTACTTTCCCCCGACGGTTTATTGCGGTCGTAAAACGCGCCTTCCGTGTGATAGTCGTGGGATTGTTGACCTACTGGCGGGAAGCTTGTAAAGATAACCCATTCTGAACCTGCCTGCACTGGAACCGTCGAGCCACTGTTCAGGTTCCTTTAGGAGTTCCTCCCTGTTCTCCGTTTTGCAGCCGTTCTTTGCATTTCAGCTTATTCTTTTCACTTTTTGTTTACACAACAAGGTGTGACACATGATTCTTATTTGCTACAAAAGACGGAGCGCCTAAAAAATAAAAAAAAACAATGAAACTTTTGAATCTGGAAGTTTTCTTTTAGCTGTACTGTCCACTTGTACGTCTCTAGACTCTTAGGAAGAAATCGATATTGTGCACTGATAGCGGGGATAGAAAGGTGTTATGCACGCGACGGCTTGGGTGTTAGTATAAGCCAAAATTTGTGTGCTGCAAACGGCCAAAATTGAAGATTTTGGAGAATGTTTGAATGTTTTTGAGCTGTTTTCAGCATAATCGCCAGCTCATAGGTTGCAAGAATCGTTTCCTCTTAAACATGGTTAGGCTGCTCTAGGATGCTCTACTGGCCCCACCGATCCTAGTTTTCAAACGACAAAGTTCTACAATTTTAATGTCTTCGAATACTCCTTTTCAATTTATCCAACTTCTGGAAACGTCAAACTCTCATTGACCGCTGTTCAACACACTCAACACTCTCTAAAATGCAGAAGTCCAACACTCTCCTGCACCTCGTCACCAATTCCCCTTATCACCTCCCAAAATCACCACGTTCCACCGTCATCCCATGACCATCGGCAACCATGAATCCAACATTCCACAGCTTTCTCCCAAAGGGCAACCTGACTCACACTCCGCCGCACTCCCAAATCCAAACAACGACGTTTTCCGCTGTTCTCAAAACAAAATGTTATGTTTCTTCAACAACTGCGAATGTCGCCTCGTCGACCACGTTCTTGTCCCTCTCCTCCCAACCGCACAACACGCAATATTCATAACACGTATTCATCACCTCGCGACTCTTTGTTTTCAGCGCCTTTAATTCTTAATGGACTTTCCAAAAAGTCCGTCGCTGATTTGTTGTTCTTTGCGGCGGCGGATTCTAAAGTGACACACGTAGTGGAAACTGGATTCGGCAAGACTGTCACATTCCTCGCATCGACGGTCCGGCTCTTCGAGCTCCTCAACTCGCTTCTGTCGTTTTCTCTTGTTTGCTCAGGATTCTTCTGCTTCTCCCGACTGTTTTTTGTCGATTAGCCGCGAATTTGCGATTTCGGAATGCCGAAGCTACTAGATATGTGGGACGTTCAGCAGGAGTAGTGGGTATGTTCTGGGTTACTGTAACTCTTCTGGGTTTCGGAGATAAAAGCTTTATTCCCGTTTTTTTTGCTGTCAACTCCTCGTTAAACCTTTTTTCAGAGAACTCTGGGGACCGTATTGGATGGGTTCAATTATCGAAATGCGCCTCGGTCGGTTTCTAAAGGCTTTACGAAAAGACTAATATCGAACCTCCGCAGCTAGTAACCTTTCTCTCCTTGTCAGCATATCTAATGAGACGTAAACTTTGCGCAAACTCTAGAGTGATTGACACGTCGTCCTGCAGCATACGTCGCGAGTCTTAATTTCATAAATCGCGAAAATCTCGTTATCGCAAGCGGCTCTAACACGTTTCGGCGACTTTTCAAGGCCTCGTGGCGCCGTCCTCCGAAGTGTTTTGACACTCGACGGACAAAATCGTTTTGCGGAGGTCATTTTCTACTCTACTTTTGAACGACGATCCTGCCACTCTTCGAGCAGATGTGCACTTCCTGCATTTTTGGCTGGAGCTCTCAGAATCCGATCCCGTAATCAATTCCAGGTCCACTGAAAAAGTTCCTGTTTCCCCGTTCATCTCACGTCACTTCCTCGTCCCCACAATGCCCCTCTCCTTGAATCACCCTCGTCTGGCCCTTTTCCCCGATTTCCCTTTGTTCTCTCTATCTCCGCCCCACTTTCTAAAGTTTCAAACCACAAATCCACACTCAAAACGAACGTAAAAAGCGAAAGGACCAAAAAAGATCCTCTTGAACCTCCGCGTGCGCCTCCTTAAGAGGGCGGCTGTAATTATAGGTCCTCCGCGTGCAAAACCCGATCTGTTTGTTGCGCGCCCTCTCAAAAACCCATAATATTACCCCTGCTTCCGTTCTTCCTAATGACATAATTGCAAAAACCAACGACTTGCAGCTGCATTCGCCGCCATTTTTTGCTCCTCGCGCATCTGTTGATTCGTTTGTGCCCCCTTGAGATCTGGAGAGCCGATCGGACCTAGATCTGAAAGTTGGCAAACAAGATTCCGGCGAACTCGGCATTTTGCGTTTATTTATAGGCGGCTTTTGTCCGGCTTTCGAGTGGAGGATTACTGTAGTGGGGAGCAAAGGCGGTTTTGGCATATGCGGTTAAGTGAATTATGAATGAATCCATGGGGGCGCCGACGGGTTTGCGTGCAGCTGCTCGCTTTACCAGCTGCTCGCTTTTCCAGAATCGAAATCGGTCATTTACAGCTTCGGAGATCTTGCCGTATTTCGAAGAGACTCACAAGTTTTCGGGCATATTTTGAACCCGGTCATGCTCTTGAAGTGGGTCCATAGAATCAAAGAGCACGCCGTTTCCTTCCCACTTGATTCTTTTTTTCTAATTTGTTGGCTGAAAACCGATACCGCGTTGCCCTCTTAACCCTTAAGCACACACAGAAAGTGATTTCCGATCGTCGGGCCTCAAATCTATCTCCTGATCCCGCTACTGTACAGCAGCAGCTGATTCGCGCTGACATTTCTTGTTTCCGGCGGCTCTCGAACTCAGGAAAAGCAAGCAAACGCGCGAATCCTCCTCTCGAGGTCACATCCCTCCCTCGACTGTCAACCATATCCCCTCTCCGGTCGACCCTTCGCCATCGCCGCCATCAATCCACTCGACTGCGCTGCGCGGTCGCCCTCGTTGGCCTTCTATTGATCGTTGCGCCTCGATTCCTCTGCGCCCGGGTCGACCTCTCCGCCTGCGTCGCTTGCACTGACCGCTTGGGGCACTGTGCGCGTGCAGGTCCGGATTGGCCCAAGGCGGCCGAGATAAGGAGACCGAGAAAGCGCCAGAGGGGCGAACGAGGCCAGGACAGGTGGACTGTGACAGGATCTTAATCGCCTCCTCCTCTTTTCTTTGTCGTTTGTTTATCGAGTGTTTTGACAGTTCGCGCGAGATTTTTCGGCCCGCGAGCGAGCGGACGGGGCTTCCTGCTAGCCGCTGCAGGCGGCGATTGTGGGATAAACAGATCTGATGTTGTACAAGTTGGGGTTTGGTTGCGGGCGACGCGATTCGCGGTTTGGAGCCGATTTCGGGGATTCATTTTCGTTGATTCGCCGTTGAAAAGAAGCTGAATTTGTGTGTAAACAGTTTGCGTAGCCTTTTTAGAGATTAATTGAAACCCTGGACACTTTTCGTGAAACCTAATTAATTTTTCAAGACATTTTCGATTGTTTTGGCGTGGTTTAGAAACCATTTCTATGGCTGAAAAGCTACGAATTTGGGGCTTGTTTTCCCGAATTCGAATGCTTGGACATCGCGCGCATCGTTCGCTTTTTTCCAACTTATTCAAAAGAAACGTTTTCAATTTTCCGAAGATGATTTCGCGTTGAATCTCGCGGACTCGAACGGAATCCTCCCCCGTTCGTCCTCCGCTTTTGTCTTCCATTAATTCAATTTCGCCGTTTTCCGATTTCCGTCAGCCATTCGCGGCCTCTTGAAACCGTTTAACCCGTGTTCTCCGCGTTATCCCTCAATTCTCATTTCCTGGTTTAAATGAATCCCCAATTTCAGCTCTGGAATCTGACAAGATTCCGCGCATCAGGCCACCTCAGCCACGCAATGGGCGGCGGTGACTCGCCTGCGACCGCAGCGAATCCGCGCGTCCTCAACTCCTCCTCGGCCCACCACCTCAAGGAATCATCCCATCGCCCGGCGCCTCCAGCTCCAACCACCTCCGCGGCGCCCTCTTCCGTCATCTTCGTCGTCCAATACGACTTCCACGGCGTCGGCGATGACCAGCTCTCCGTCCGCAAAGGCGACCAAGTCCGCGTCCTCGGCTACAACCGGACCAGCGAATGGTGCGAAGCCGAGGTCGTTTCCACGGTGAAGCAAACCTCCCGAAGGCAACACATGAGCGGCTGGATCCCGAGTTCCTACGTGACGCCGCTCAACTCCCTCGAAAAGAATTCATGGTAAGATTTTCCCCCGTTTTCAACATCTTCTAATTGTCTCTTTTCAGGTATCACGGCAAGGTTTCGCGGAACGAAAGCGAATACCTCCTCAGTTCGGGTATTAATGGGAGTTTCCTCGTGCGCGAATCGGAGACCAGTTATGGCCAATTTTCCATTTCCGTGCGCCACGACGGACGTGTTTACCACTACCGGATCAATGTGGACTCCAATGGCCGCTTGTTCATCACCCAAGAGAGCAAATTCAAAACTCTTGGCGAACTCATTCATCACCACAGCGTCAACGCTGACGGATTGATATGTAAGTTGACTTTTTGTCCGATTTTTGACGATTTGGAAATCTGGAATTTGAGGCGCTTCAAAGACGCTTAGAAGTGAATGCAACCAAATCCTTTAACTTCTCCTTATCCTTAACTAATCCCCTAATTAACTTTGTGAATTCCAGGCAACCTGCTGTACCCAGCGGCCAAGAAAGAGCGAGCGCCCACAGTGTTCTCCCTCTCGCCTACACAGCCTGACGAATGGGAAATCGGCCGAAATGAAATCGTCATGCGAAATAAACTCGGTAAGTTCTGCATATTTAATCTTAACGACGAATGTTATCCTAGGCGGCGGCCAATACGGCGACGTTTACGAAGGCTACTGGAAGCGCCACGACCGAACAGTGGCCGTGAAGACGCTGAAAGAAGACGCGATGGCCCTCCACGATTTCCTGGCCGAAGCGGCGATCATGAAGGATCTCAGGCACCAGAACCTCGTCCAACTTTTGGGCGTCTGCACCCGCGAGCCGCCGTTCTACATTATCGCGGAGTACATGAATCGCGGGAACCTGTTGGACTTCCTCAGGAAACCGGAACACAAGCGGATCACGATGCCGATTCTGATGTCCATGGCGACCCAGATCGCCGCTGGGATGTCTTATCTTGAATCGAGGAACTTCATCCATCGAGATCTGGCCGCCAGGAACTGCCTTGTGGCCGATGGATTCCTCGTGAAGGTCGCCGATTTCGGCTTAGCCAGATTTATGCGTGACGACACGTACACTGCTCAGCAAGGAGCCAAGTTCCCGATCAAATGGACGGCTCCCGAAGGACTCGCCTACAACACATTCTCCACGAAATCTGATGTTTGGGCTTTTGGCGTGCTTCTCTGGGAGATCTCAACGTACGTCTTTGATTGTGTTGATCAAGGTTTCATGATTTTGTTCAGGTACGGTATGGCTCCTTATCCAGGAGTGGAGCTGAACAACGTTTACGGGTTGCTGGAACGCGGGTTCCGAATGGACGCTCCTCAAGGATGTCCTTCGGCCGTATACCGCTTGATGCTCCAATGCTGGAACTGGTCGCCGTCGGATCGACCAAGATTCTCCGATCTCCTTTCAAGCCTTGAATCGCTCTTCCCACCGTCGACTCCGACCAGTCAAACGTCGACGTTCCGACCTGCTTCCACGTCGAATTTAACGCTGGACTCGCGGACACCTCCACCGCCACCATCGGCTTCAACGAAACCGAAGCTGCTCCCTGACGCAGTAGCCGGCCTATCCCTAGCCGAGAAGAATCTGCGCAAGGCCGGGAGCAAGTACGGAACGATGCCCAAAGGCCAGCGGATCGACGCATTCTTGGAGTCCGTCGCCGCAACACCTCCCGAAGAAAACGACTTGGTTTCGGACGACAGTTTGGACCTCGACGAATCTTCGTTGAGCGCGCCTTCGTCGTCGCGTCAATCGATCTCGGACGGTTCTGGGCTCAACGGGTTTGCGCACGGGCAGAACGAACTTCTGGCCCAGTTGAAGGAGCGCCTGAAGAAAACGAAGCCGACGCCCCAAGCAGCCGTAGTGAACACGGCATCAATCTGCGTCCTGAGGAAACCCGAAGTCGCTCCGCCGAAAGCTGATGGAGGATCTCAAACTGAATGTAAGTATAGCAGGAGATACTTCCAGATGAAAGCTTATTTTTTCCTTTTTAGCCTTTCCACCGGAATGCGAACTCCAAGCAAAGATTCGACAGCTACGGCACGTGGAAGAACGGAACGGTCAAGAAAAGCCAGGATCTGTATCACCAGCCCCGTCGTCCGCGGCACCTCCCAGAGTTGAGGTTGCTAGGGTCCGGCAACTCGTGACGCAGAAGGTCGCTCCGCTGCAGCATCATCGGCCGTTCTCGCTTCAAGGGAAAGAAGGAATGGTCGTGATAGGCGCCGATAGGAGAGGATTGTCTTCTTCTTCGGAATCTGAATCCGAAGACGACGGACCTTTGCCACCGATCCCTACGAACAGGACTAAGTTCACTAAGAGGTAGAGTTGTCCACTATGCGGTTTCCTTATTAATTTACCTGTTTTCAGCAACACACCGGATCTTAATCGTTCCAGCACCCCGGAACTCCGATTGAATAGTTTCCGGCCATCGGCGTCAGAACCTCCACCGCCGACGAGGTCCTTCTCCACTCTCCAGCGGTCAGGACGTGCGGGTTCCGCTTTCGCCCGATCTCCGGCGGCGCCTCCCATCAACGAACCGCTAAAGAAGATCTCCGCGGAAGCCGAATCTGTCGGCGAAATGACTCGCGCCTTCTCGCTTAGAGATTTGGCCTCCAAGTTCGAGAAGCCCGCGGCGGAGAAACCCGTCGCCTCGAGGCCGGAAGCGACGCACAAAACGAAGCGATATTCGTTGATGAACGACGTGAATCACCACGTGCCTTCAGGCCAATCCGGGTCAGGAACTGGCGGCGCGTTAGGTCCCGACGCCGTGAGCAAGGAGTCGCTCGTGGAACTCTACGAGCAGCTCGAACAGAGCATCGCGGACCTGAGGCAACACGGCGGCGCTTCGAAGCTCATCCAGCTCAGCGACACCGTCCAGAAGTTCCACAGCACCTGTGCCATCTACGCCGAGAACATTTCGCCTCACTCGAAGTTCCGCTATAGGTGAGCCAATCTTAAACACCAAACGGTCATTTCGTTGTTTTCAGAGAACTGCTCAACCGCGTAGAAGTCTTCGTGCGCCAACTGCGTCAGTGCGCCTCCGGATCCAACGCAGCGTTCGCCGAGCAGAAGGTTCTCCCACAGTTCGAGCAAACGATCCGGCAAATAAACCAGTTAGTTCACCGTTAGGAAGAAGAAGAATCACTTAGGTCTCGCGCCCTCGCCTCTGTACATAAACCACAACGTTCTTTTTGGTGCTTTAATCCCTAAATTCACTTTATCTCTATAATAACCACATAATTCCGTTCTCCCGCGCTCACTTAACTGTAATCCTTAGTAAACAGAGTATTCTTTCGCGACCAAAAACTCAATTCGTGTAATTAATTCCATAGATTATTGTTGCTGTATATTGTTGTACCAGTGCTCTTGAAAGATGAGTAAATGCTGCTAACTTCTTGTGTTCGAATTGAGCACGTGATGGAAAGTATGTGGAGGAGCTCGTTGTGCAACGGTGCAATAAAGTATTCGGAAACTTCAGAGCGACGGAAAGGGTGATGAAACGCGAGTTCGAGGTGGATCGGAGATGCTCGATGATGTTTCTTCATCGTCGAAGGAAGCGATGGACGCGTTGAAGTCTTTATTCGCCGGTGTCTTGTTCGACTTGCAGCATTGATAAGACTTTTACGGTCCTAAGAAGGAGGCTTCCATCGCAGTGGCGCCGTGATGATGACGTCCATTGTGATGCGCTCCGTTGAACACGCTGATAAGCCCTCTACAAAAGAGCTTGGGCATCAACACTGAGCTTCATTTTTCGACTTCTCTTTTCTCTTCCGGCATGTCATCGATCTGCCCAACTCCTCCATCGTCGCCCCACCGCCTCTCGGAGTCTTCTGACGAAGATTGCGGTCCCCCGGTGCTACTTCCAGAAACCTCTCCCGACTCCAAACGTTAGTTCAGCACTGCAATCGTGTGAGAAATGTATCTGAATTCAGTTCAATATTTGGACAGGAAGATAAGAAACAAGAACCTCTCGGACAAGCAGAAGAAAGAGATGTGCAAGGCGATGCTGACGGCGATGTTTAAAATGCGCCTTCCGAAAGCTCCTCGAAAGCAACTCAGTGGACGCGTGAGCAAAGAGATGTGCTTTGTCCACGCATACAAAAATGCCTATTCGGTAGAGATTGCATGTATGATGTCCAGCTTTGACTCCTTCCACCAAGCGCCCAATGTGTTCAGTAAGATCCGGTTATATCCGTTCTCTCTACGTCTTGATTTAGTTCGAGAGTTCCGCGATCTGTGGGCGGCGATTATCAAGAAAAGCGGTTCAAACCTTGTCGCAACTTTGAAGAAGCTGAACGCGACCGTCAATAGAATTGTTGAGAAGTACTGAGCATGTGAAAAGCTTGAAAATCTCGGGCTACCTCAGCTTTACGTGTATTTAAACTAATGACTAGTTTTCTGGTGATATGAAAATAAATTGTTTTACTGAAAAGTTTCGTGGAGCGCTTCGACGTTGCGTCATATTTAATGCATTAATGTTCTTCAAAGCAACTACCGTAGTTCAGCTGACGGATGGAATGTGGGAAAGAGCGCTGATATGGAGAGTGCGGGCTACGCTACGAGATGATTTTCATCGTTTGCTGGAAAGGAGACAGCGGCAACGCACGAACAAGGATGAGGCGATGAAAAGAGAGTCAAAGTCCGTTTAGAAGGAAGCGGCAACAGCGGTGTTTGAGGAACGACCGACTTGAAGCTTCGGGCGTAGCCCGAGTGATTGATTGAGTATGACGTTCCCAGACTTGTTCACGCGTAGACATCCGACGAACAATAGCCTGTAGACGTCTGCGGTCATGTCAATGTCTGGCCCTGGACTGACCTACGTGATTAGCCTACGTGCACCCGGCTCTCAGATCTCCTCCTCGGTTCACCGTTCGTTTGGTATTTCAGGCCTAATACGGATTCACGGATGTACAACGCTTGTCCTCATTGCATCTTACCATCGTAAACGAATTTTGTTAAATAGACGTCATTGTCGCCGCCCTTCTGCAGCGACGTTAACAACTGATAAGAACCTATGAACGAGGGAACCACGGAGAATGATCATTTTTTGTATTGCGGGGAGGGTCCGCGACTTGCGTGGTCGGTTTACGTGCCTGGTGTTCTTACGTCAAAACACTTGTTTCGATTCCCGATTTCTAGGTTGCTTCAAAGATACGAAATGCCAACTCGAGAGACTCCAATCAAGAAGGAAATTGAAGACGACATTTTCGTCCAATTCAGTTTTCTCGATTACGGTAAAATTCTTTTGTTGTAGTATCGACGAGTGACAAATTCGAGTTTAGACGCGCTTATCAACAGCTATCTTAAGGACGTTTCCTTCGACTTGAGGAAGACCGCGAGGCTTCAGATTCTGCTTGCTTGGCAGAAAGCTATCGAGGAAGCCATGAATCAAAGTACGAACAATCAACAATAGCGTTGTCTTGCAATAAATGTTATTTTGGGTTTTCGTTCTTCCATGTGCGTTAGACTGCGCTGATATCTTTAGTTTTGCAAACACGTGCTTGACAAATGTTTTAGCCTTCGGTATGACTCGCCATTCTCTGAAAACCACAATTGGTGAAGAAGGTATCGAAATTCTTCTTAAACTCATCAAGAAGCAGAAACCGCTTCACCACAAAAGCACCCGGGATGTGACTGCGCTTCAGCGTCCTCAAGAAAAATGCTTTCAGGAAGTATTCCATGCACTCAAGCAACAGTTCCCCGCACACCAACGTATGTTTCAAGCATCTGTTTCCTTATCCGCGCTCCGCTGTCTCTCGCTCGCTTTTTCCTTTCAATGGGTGCCATGAGGGATTAGATCTAGGTCTCAATACACCTTTATTAGAGATGGGAATATAAGAATACTTTTGCTCTCTTCTTTCTCTTCTCTTTCTCTTTCTTTTGCTCTCTTCTCTCTGGTCAACTTCTTCTTCTTTGTGGGAAGCTCGTGGGAACGTCTTTCCTCTCACGACGTGTTTATCACACTGAAAAAATAATTGAATAAGGTTTAGTGGATAAGCAACAGGTGTGGTCGACCTGGATCAACATAAGAGATAACTACGCATACGGAAAATCAAATCACTGGGAAAAGCTTCTCGGTTTTGTGCCGAAGCGCTCCGTAAGCACTCAGCACTCACAAGGGAACCAGCGAGGAAGACCTCTCGAGCCTAATCTGAATGGTCAAGATAGAGAGGAAATGTTGATTTCTCCAGCAGTTGATCGCCCAGCGAATTGTGTAGTTGATGAGCGTTCGTTGCGGCAACCGTCGCTGATTCCCAAGTCGCTCCGCTCAGCGGCCGCTTCTCAAGATTTTTTGGACGAAAAAGATAACAAACGCCTCTTCGGTAAGTTGGCTTCATTATTGCTTGAAACAGGATTTCTACTTTTAGAAGCTCGCTGGAGAGAATACCACAAGCAGATAAAGGGACGGGCTGATCTTATCGAAAAGGTCCGGCGAGAAACCGAAAAGATTCTGGCAGCGACCTGCGCAGAAAACTCACGGCTTCTGCGGCAAGAACGCGAAGAAACTTCGCCGTCTTCTAACACTAACTGATTTAAATTTGTTAAACTTGTAATTCGTGCGTAAAATTTCCTAAGATTTAAAGAAGAAAAGAAAGGAACTCTTGCTAGTATCGCTTCTTCCGCCAGCTCCGCGTCGATCGCCAAGAAAATTGTGTGTTGAGGAGTGTCTCTGATTACTGAGCGCCAAAGACGTAAACGTCGCTGATAAGAGTCCTCTCATCGCGGCCCTTCAATCGATCCACAGTCGACAATTTACCTATTTCGGGCTTTTAATCAACGACAAGAACTCTGGATCACCGATGGATTCGAACCAAACCTGGAATCAGGAAAACCCTATTTTCGAAGACGCAAAACCTGCAATGGATGCGAATCGATTTGAGGAAATCTGTAAGTTTCGCTCAATTTGTTTAATTACGTTGGTTAAGATCAATACGTCGAGTCGCAGTTGAAGCACCTCCCCGAGCGCTGGAAGGACAAAGCGCGGCGTAAGATTATACGCCTGTTAGCGGCAGAAGTTGAAGAAATCGAGCGAGAAAACGAGGAGCGCGTAAAGCAAGAATCTGCCATCTCAAACGTTCAAAAAAAATAAATAAACTTTGGAGTCTTGGTAGATAAATGCTTTTTAACTCGTGTTTCTTTTGTTCTGGTCCAAAGTCTTTATCTGAAAATTATCTGAACTCGAAGTGAAAGAATTTGCTAAATCAATGCTCAAGATGGGAAGCCGAAAACCGCCTTCGCTGGTCGGCGTCTGTGGTCACGAATCAGTTACCTTTCTAATCAAGCTGATAAAGGATCGGCCGCCGCTTTACACTGTAAGCACAAGTTTCCCGAGCGCCCTGCAGGGCCAACAGAAAATTCATTTTGATGAGGTCATGGCCGAGCTTAGAAAGACGTATCCATTTGCCGAACGTAAGTGACTTTAATTATCTTTGGAAACTTATTGCATTTTAGTGAACGAACACATGGTTTGGCGCTGCTGGTACAACCTAAGAAGCACCTTCATGCGCGGGAGCAGTTCTCGTCGTTGGGACGGCCAATTGGACTTTTTGCGAGACCATTGCACCGCTGAATTCCACAGAAAACGATTGTCAAATCGCGATTCTTTAGAGAAAGTGGAGTTGGACAAAAGGATGAGGTTGATGGGACCACGAGCGTCGACTCCCGCTCTAAGCTGTCATCAGGACATGGACGAAGACTTGGATGACGTGAGCAGTCAAGCAGGGTTACATAATAGTGACCGAGAAGACGAAGAAATGGAAGATGATCAGAGGTCCAGATGCTCTGAATCTGCTGTTGACAGAAGCAGAGCGATGGATTCTTCTAGCGGATTGATTTCTGACACCATTCCATCTTTAAACGGTGCAGGAAGTTTAGCTCAGTCCAATACTGATGTTGGATTACGCCAGGGCGCACGATTCTCCGTTGAAAAAGCGGCCACACAATTGTGTCATGTGAGCACTCAAACTGACGCTCCCCTTGTCACGGAAACAGCGATTCCTGCAGTAGCCCCTCTACCAACATTCTCTCTTCCTTCTTCAGGCAACATTTACGGTAAAATTGCCGATAATTCCAAATCTCTAATGACATTTCAGTGGATCTATTTAAAAACAACTGGGACAGAATTCGCTTCAGCCCCAACTCAAAGACGCGTGTACGTAAAATTAGATTGAAGATTCTTGACATTGTGGACGATGTTTGTGAAGCGTTTGACGAATTCGAAGTTAGGAATAAGGCTGTTTAAAGAAGAGCTTTGGCGGCCCTTAGCGTCTTTGTTTTTCTGATCGCTGATCAGCACTCGACTCGTTGAAAATATTATTTCTGCCTTGTGTAAGATGCTTGAAAAATGATAAACATGTTGGATTTATTTGGTTTCTCAATGACATCGTATAACATCTCCATCGACACGGTTGCTATCCCCAGAATCCTCCGAGTCCACAGCATCCCCAAGGCCGATATCCACCCCATCCACCTCCCCAACCCCACGGTCTCCACGGCATCCACCAAGGCCTCCAGCCCCATCCGCCTCCGAAGAATCGCTTCGAACGAATCCTAAACGTTCAACTTATCTAACAGATTCAAACATCTCCAAACTCACACTTTCCCATCTGAAGCCAAACCATCTGGGCCAGCAAGATCTGCAGGATACGAATTTCCAGCAGAGAGCAGAACGGCGAAGACGAGAAGGAATAAACAGAATTCGAGTCTCATTTCAAGGTCGATTCCGAGGAGAATCGCAATCTTTGCCTCTTATACGCGTCGGGAACTCGATCAGCGATTACCCAAAACAGGCCCCAAACAGAGGAAATTGTTTGATAAGACGGAATCAACATGTTCAACGTGTCGAATTCAGCGAATCGAGGGAACGAGAGGAGGAAACGTAAACATCTTAAGCAGTTTATGGCATTATTTGCGGCCGACCACATGTTGAGGAATGCAACTTTATGATTTAGGGTGGAAATGACAACGGGGGGCATGTGAAGTTTTCGATTCTTCAAGATTTGAAGCCGTTTGATTCTACCATCTCATGATAACGGCTCACAACTCACGGATTTAACCGCGCAAAAAGTGCAAAAACCCGAGATTTAACAGTCCTATTTTATCGCACGTGTCTTATGGCTGTGCACTCTATGACCGCAAGGCTCCGTCCAGTGTAAATCGGTTGAATTTTCGCGCCAGCTGCCGCAATCAATCGAAACTGGTTTGAGTTCACGTTGCGTGGGCTGTTTTCGGAACAGCTTTTCCTTTCCTTCCCGATAACAGCGCGAACACAAATAATCCACTTTCTGTTCCTGTGCTGTTTATGTTCATCCGATCTGTCAGATTCGAGCTGATCAAAGGCGCAGTTTGATAGATGTTTGCAACTACGAAGGCTAGAGGCGCGTGTTTAGAACACAGTGGGTGTTGAGAACGCCGTTCTCAACATGCGGCCCTATAAGCACCCGAACTTCGCCCTACAGCTCATTCTTTAACTGAATCCGTTCGCTCTTCACGGCGATTTCAGTTCAATTGAGAATCATTAACTATCATTTAATCGCGGTAATTCTTCTCCTTTCCAGTTCAGCGGGTATTTCGTCCCAGTCAATCTCATGAGAGCTTTCCATTAGAAACCAAAACTCATTTATCTCTTCTTTTTTGTTTTAGAAGCCCCACTCGAGCCCAAATTCTTTTCGCTGTTCTCCGGTTGTCAACAAACGTTTGCAACGACGTCGTTTGCAACGGTTGTTCGCCTCGTCCCCTAGTGCTATAACATCGCGGCTGCGCCGGGCTTTTGACCAAAGCGAAAACGGGCAACGTTTTATTCTTTCGCGTTCTTTCTCACGCCGCCATTAATTCCTCGCGATGATGCGTCGTTCCCATCGGAGTACGCTGTCCTTTCCCTTTTGACCGCTTGTTGTTTCAGGTCACATTTTATCGGTGTCTTTAGTCACAAAAACGTGTTTTCCAGCTGACCGCATTTTGCTGCAAAACGCACTTTTAGGTCTTTGAATCCAATCATGTCGGAAACGATCAAAACCGAGCCGATGGACGACCGCGAGCGCAGCTCGAGTTTGGAGGTCGTGGACGAGATCAGCACGAACTTCGACGATTTCAGTAATCTTTGCGTTCGAATTTCGCCGTGATAATCTCGGAATTCTAGTGGAATACGTCATCGGACAGCTTCACTACTTGCCGGGATATTCGAAGCAACGGGCGATGCGCGAGATTCTGGACGTGCTGAGGCAAGAGGCCGAGGACGCGAAGAGAGAAGCGGGGAACAGATAGATCTCTTGTACATTTCACGAATAAATTATGAATCTCAGATTTTTGGATTTTTCGATGCCTGACGTGTTATGGACACAACAAATATCTTGAATGTGCGTCGTTTACATCTGAAAAATGAATTTCAGGTCCGATTATGCGGGTGACGCTCAAGCGAAAGATCGGAACGGAAGGCGTCACCTTCCTCCTCAAGCTTATCAAAAGCTATCCGGAGCTCCATGGAATCACGACTCAAGCGGAAAGTTCGTTCAGCGGCGCACAGGGATTCGCCTTCCAGAAAGTCGTGGCGGACATGAGAAAGAAGTATCCGCGGGAAAATTGTGAGTTTGCAACTTTTCGCTCTTAATAATATTTTGTTTCAGTGAATCAACACTCCATCTGGATATGCTGGGTCCACATCAGGAACGCTTATGTGCGCCGAGGCGGCTCTGCGCTTTGGGCCGACCACATCAGATTCCTCGATAACTACAGGGCAGTTCACGAGGACCTTCGCCGGCGTCAACCCCAACACACAAGAGGACGACGACGGGGGCCGCAGCTCGCTTGGAACGAACCATTGGCTCCACCCGTTCCTCAAGTCCAGGCTGAAGTCCCCATGACCGTTCAAGATGCAAGCTTCATGGAATCGAAAGACGTCTTCCGAGTGCCCTATCCTCCGGCAGCTCGCCAAGTTTCCTTGGCGCCATCCAGTAGTTCCTTCATGGCTCCGCCGAATCCATTTCCATCGCCACCTCCAGAACACTCGGGAGAGCCCTTTTTCCGTAATTCATATAGCTGGTTTGCAAATCGTGTAATTCTCTGCATTTCAGGCCAGCAATGTCAGCAATACCACAAGGAGATAACCCGACGCAAGGGAAATGGATTCCGTGTCCAGCGAGCCAAAGACCGCATCATGAACATCATCAACAGCATCCACGAACAGAACAGCCGGGATCAGCAGGAACACGAGGGGACTTACTTCTCCGTTCCGTAGTGCGGCTGGACCGCATCCTATCGCTTCCTTTGTCACGTTAATATCGCCTTTATTCGTGTTGTGCCCCTCTCCATCACTACCTTCCGCACGATATCATAATGGGCCAGATTCTGATCCCAGTTCTGACTTCCGTTAGATATGTTCCATTTGACCAAACGAAATGCTTTAACCGAAGCTTCCAACTTCGAATCTCCACGTTTTTTCAATACCCCGACAGTACTATTCATCTTGGATTCAAATTTCAAAGTTTCATGATTTCGATTAGTCCTATTCTGGTCCTTGATTAAAACTTCTATCCGCACAAGCCAAGGGGTCCAGGAAATCGGGAGTTTGTTGTCATCGATGTAGGTTGATGGTACAGGATACATGGCGGCTGTGAGGGAGCTGGAACCATTCGATCGGGTGCTTCTTTGGAGTATCCTGGAGATCTGAATCCAATTGTCCGATTTCGGTTTCTTGGTTTGGAGTCGAATGCTGCGGCCTGCCTTGAATTTCGAAACTGGCGAATCCCGATTAAAATCTCCGAGATCACCTAATCGCAGATGAACGTGCGACGTTCTGCGTTTGATACTACGGCATTCTTACCACGAACCACCTGATTACGGTAGCCCAAGCTCGTTCGTGCATAATCTCGGCTGCTGCTCCGCCTCCGCGCTTTCTCCTCTTCGCTTCCGTTTTTAGGCTGGTTGTGTTGTGCCTGAAATTTCGTGATTTTGTTTGTTTTCGTGCCTTTTGAACATTTCTACAACGTTCCTTTCATTCCAGAAGCCTCAAACTTTGGACTGACCCGTTACAACATGGAATACGGGATTAACGTTAACAACAAATACGGATTTCTCTCCGACGAAGGTAAGTCTTATTTTTCCTACTTCCGCTAATGAACTAGATTGTTTCCAGAGGCCGAGGACTACGATGTCTTCCTGAAGAAGGCCTTGAAGCGCAAGAACCAGAAGATTGCCGACGAGAAGAAGATCGCCGAAGAGAAGGCCGCTGCTGAGAAGGCCGCCGAGGTCGCCGCCACCGAGCAGAAGCGCTCCGTCGTCAAGGAAGGCCGCCGCGAAACCACCGAGCGCGGAGGCCGTGGAACCCGCGGATCCCGTGGAGCTCGCGGAGAAGGCCGCGGCGGACGTGGAGACCGGTAAGTCCTTTTAGTTAAAGATTCGATTCTTATATCGCGTGGTTGTAGTCCTCGCCGTGAGCGTCCCTCCAGGGACGGCGAAACCGAGGCCGCCGACGGTGAGGAGGATCGCCCGCACGAAGAGCGAGAGCACCGCCGCGGCGGCGCTCGCGGAGGCCGTGGAGGACGAGGCCGTGGCCGCGGCGGAGCTTCCCAGTCCTTCCGCTCCATGGACAAGAAGGACGGCGACGGAAGCGACAGCGGAGAAGCCGAGCAGAACGAGCTCGCCGCTTCCGATGAAGCCAACATCCCGTCCGGAGCCGAAGTGGAGCGCGAGAAGACCGAGGAGGAGCTTCAGCGCGAAGCCGAGCGCGAGAAGGCCGCTCGCGCGCTGACCCTCTCCGAGTTCAAGGCCCGCATGGCCGAGAAGGAGGACAAGCCCGAGTTCAACATCCGCAAGGCCGGCGAGGGCGTCGACTCCAAGAACCAGCCCAAGCTCGTTCCCCTCCAGCGCGCGAACGACGACGAGGTCATCGAAGAAGTCGTCGTGGTGGTAAGTCTTTCCGATTTTCCTTCAATTCTACTGCTCTCTATTTCAGCGCCGGGAACCCAAGAACAAGAGACTGAACCTCGAAATCAACTTCGGCGAGGCCAGCGACAACCGTCAGCAGCGCGGAGGCGGAAGAGGCGGCCGCGGCGAAGCTCGTGGAGGATCCCGCGGCGGAGCGCGTGGAGGAGGATCCCGCGGAGGTCGCGTTTCAAAGGATCGCGTTTCAAAGGACGATCCCATCGACTTCAACCTGGATTCGTTCCCGGCTCTTGCTTGATTAAGTAAGTCGCACAATTGTTGGTCATTCTGTTGTTTCAAATATAACTGTTGAGTTTTCATTGTTACACTGTGTGGATGGTATGTCCTTGTTATCCTCTAATAAAGGAATAAATTCCGATGTTTTCTTTGTTGTCTTCGATTTTAGGTCTTTCCTAGCCTTTCTGCTTTTGAAGGTATAGGTGGAGAAGGGAGAAGAGGCAAGCACTGCCTTTTGAGTCGTGAATTAGGGTCAACGATTGGCGTTGGGTTGGTGGGATTGAAGTAGCGTGGTCTTCATGAGGTCTTGAACGATATGTGAGGAGCATCTGGAAGTGGATGCTGGGTTGAGCTGGTTGAAGAAATAGAGCTTGTCATGTCATAGCGAGTCCCCTCGAAACGTGTAAGGCGTAGATTACTTGAAGATGCATTCGGTCGTTTTAGGTGAGCTGGAAGTTTTAGGTCAAAGGCAGTCACTCTTCCTTGCGTTGGTTCGAAATCCTTAAAGCGTGTGCTGCTATGATCTCTTCGAAACGATTGGTGCTGAAACCAGTTGTTCAGGTAATATTGATAGTGCAGCTTGTTTCCTATTCCAATTTATTGGTTTACACTTGGCCTTCACTTTTAACTACATAACGGTTTCAGATTTCATCCCCAACGTCTTCCCCAACCATAGCCCCAACGAGGATAACCGTAACCCCATCGAGCTCCAAATCCAACTCCGAATCCACCCCAGCCTCCATATCCATACCCACCATATCCTCCGTATCCTCCCCAGCAACATCCGCCCCACGCGGCTCCAAACTAAAGTGTGCTTCATTTAAAAACGAAACGAGCCGCATCCGACTTACACCTTCTCTGAAACCTCCCCCTACACCGTAGCCTCCCCAGCGGCCACCAAATCCAACTCGGAATCCTCCCCAACGACGAGATCGGTTCCTGAAAGCGGAAGATGGATCATGATTTGGGTTTCGAGCGCTTACCCGACTTACCCGACAGTGAAATTGCCTTCTGATTCGTCGACCTCTGATGACGATTCAAAACTCGTTTCGGTTTCTCGACTCGCTCGATTCGGACAGCGTTTCATTTCTATCATCTGCAGTAACCACAATCGAAGACTCGCTGAAACGAGTGGACTCAGCTAAATTCGATTCTCTAAAGCTTGCCTTCTTTGCAGATCTGGATTCGCTGTCTCCGCCGTTTCCTCAGGACTTGAGAGGACAGGAATGCACCCAACTGTCAAAACGTCGAATGCCAGAAACACGAGAACGAATCTAAAAAGTGGAGCAGCCATCGATTGTTGTCTTTTGCAGACTGTGTTTGTAGGCAGTTTTTCCAATTTATAGGAAATCGCGAGGAACAGTGGCCGTTCTTCGCCAAACGCATATTTAAGAGATGCACTTTTGGAAACTTTATTTGTTCTTTAAAGGTTTATTTACACTTTCCTCTGACTCGCCAGGCTACGTTTTTGTCAAGAACACAAACGATCACACATCCGCGATTACTGTAGACCAGTTTGACGAATTCTAGGCATTTCGACGCATCCTACAAACTACGTTTTGAAAATGACACGGATCGTACTTGTTCTATCCCTCTCGGCTAGTTGAAACTTTGTTAATCTTGGCGTAGATAAATCCATGTTGTGAACTTGGTTTATTAGGGGAATCAGCATGTACAAGGATTCGAAACGGATAACTGTTCCTTCAGCCCCATCTCCGCCATCCTCCTCCACGTCGCCATCCTCCAGCGACAACTCCGCCAGCTACAAATCCGCCGCCTCCGTATCCGCCATAGCCGTAGCCTCCGTAACCATATCCACCGTATCCATAACCGCCATATCCGTAGCCGTATCCACCGTAGCCATATCCCCCGTAGCCTCCATAACCACCGCCGACAGCAACGACTCCACCAGCTATGAAACCTCCTCCACGGCGGAATCCTCCTCCGTACCAACGTTTAGCACGAATCCTAAAACGATAATCGCCATTTGAGTATTCACTGGAATCTAGCTTACGCAGAAGTCGTTTCATTCTTAGAAGTGAGATCCTGAAGCGTAGAATTATCCGATCCAGCGGAATCTTCGGGAGTAGAATCAGTCGAGTTCTTCTGGGTGTCGACGGGGTTTCCCAGCGCTAGCAGGCACAAGACCGAGAGGAGCAGTAGGCAGAGAAGTTTCATCGCTGGGCACTTGACTTAAGGACGTCCGTGGTCCTTTTATCTGCCTGTGAATGCACTTAACCCAACGGGTTTCTTTAGGATAACTCGTCCACTTTTGTCGTCCGTTACCTACGTACAGGTACGGAATGAGGAGGGGAACTACTATGTCATTCTGTCGGCGAAGAGGGTAAACAGTCGACTTCTGAATCAGGCTTCTGTTTGCTAGACTCAAAGATCAACTTATCACATGGCCGTTTTTGCTGAGAATGCTACATTTGTAGTCACCACTAATAAGAGCAGACAGGTTACGGTTCTACTGGAAATTCATGACTGAGAGCTCAGGTCAAGAAGAACCGTGGTTGGTGTACACTGCTGGCGGGCTGGATTTTCATGATACGTGATTTGATCCATTGATCGTTGAATTTTGTGCCTCTAAGAGTGATCTGAGGTATTCGTGGAATACCGTATGTCTTAGTTTGTGTCTTTGCCCGTCTAACTCAGTTTTATTGCAACGACGTCCATTTTCCTAAACACGTTCTCGGATGGGAGAATTCGCCAAACATTTCATGTTGCATTGAAGGCTCTGACTTGTGAATCTTATGAAACGTTTCATTGTGATCTACGGAAATTCGCTCGAACAACTTCTGATTGCTTGCTCCAGATGTGTTTTTCGCATACGCACTTTTAGCTGTAGGCGCTTCTTTAAGATGTTACAGTAACCGTAGTTCATCTCGGGGGCATGTAGAGGAACTGTAGCCAAAGTTAGATTACAGTACTAACGTCAAGGCTGTAGCTATCCACTTTTTGAAGCTTTCATTAATCTCGCAATTGCTCTATTTTCAACACCGCAATTATTTTGCCACAGGACTCTTTTCTTCCCGAACAAGTTTCCTACAGTGCGCGAGGTTCGGCGAACGAGTCTTCCTTTCTCTCGATCCAGCCTATTACATTCTACCACATACTCGCCCAACTTCCACTGTTTTCCTTCCTTCGGCAAGCTTCCCCAGAACCTCACGAGCGAAGTATAAAAGCAAATCATCACAAAGAACAATTTTCTTCCGTGTGATTGAAATGTATCTGCGCGTCCTCTCCATTTACGCCCTTTTCATTCTTCTGGTCACCTGTATTCATGGCCAGGAATACGAAGACCCGGCCGTATTTCCGCCAGATGGTCAACTGTGAGTTGGGAGAATGCTATAAGGCCGCTGAAGACCAGGAGTTTCAGGATTCGAGCCAAACGGCTAGCGGAAGCACCAGCACAAGCTCCGCTATCTGCAAAACCGAGAAGGAGGAGGATCCGGCTTGTTATGATGAACTTTAACTAATAACGCTTTTTGGAACCCTTTGGTGAGATTCCAAACCTCGCTTCCTTTGTTTTCTTTCTTGCAATCTGCAGAAACCTGTTGTTTACGTGCCGGAGAACCTAAAGAACGATCAACAACATGTTTTCACTGTTCGCATCATTACACTCTTGAGCTATTTATTCCTCGATAAACACAAATATGCCAGTAAACAAGTTGAAAACGTGCGTTCTTAGAAGCATTTTTGACGATCCGATGAGTGGAACTCTTAGGATTCTGAATGACTAATTTTATCTTCAATAACTCTCCAAAGACTCACCTTAATTGGTCTTCTCCGGCCATGGGTAATCGGGGTGAGTGTCATCGCCGCGGTACTTTGCATTGCAGATCCTCAGATTCTTGTCGAGGGCTTCAATCTTCGTCATCTGGACCTCACTGAGGTTGAAATGGAAAACGTCGAAATTCTCCTTGATTCTCCTCTCGGACGTGGATTTCGGAATCACGGCAACTCCTTGCTGTAGCAGAAATCGGATCGCCACTTGTGCGACGCTCCTATCCTGCTCCCGGGCGATCTCCTTGAGCACTGGGTCGTTGAGGAGCAGCGGCTGGCCTTCGTTCCGCATTGGTTGAGCAGCGTTTCCCAGAGGGCTGTACGCCGTGATCACGATTCCTTTGTCCTCGCAGTACGCGAGCAGCTTCGGTTGTTGGAGATAAACGTTCATTTCGACCTGCAACACGGCAGGTTTAATCTCTCCTTCGGCCAAAACGCGGTCGATTTGGCGCTCGGCAAAGTTGGAAAGACCCAAGGAGCGGATTTTCCCCTCGCGGGCCTTCGCCTCCATCGCTTTCCACGTTTCCATGAAGTCGATTCCGGAGTACTGTAGCTTCCCGTCTTCGTCTCTTGGGAAGATCTCGCCCGTTCCTTCTTTGTAAGCGATCGGCCAGTGCATCAGGCAGAGATCCAGGTACTCCAGGTACTCGCAGATCATGCAGCATTTGATCGACGAGCGCAGTGGCGGCTTCAAAGGAGTGGAAGGTGTTCCAGACCTTCGAAGTAACAAAGATTTCTTCGCGTTTCACGACTCCAGCTTCGAAGAGTTCGGCCAGACCTTCGCCGATTTCCTTGTGGTTTCCATAGGCGTGGGCGCAGTCGATGTGCCGGTAGCCGGAGGAGATGGCGATCTTCACGGCATTCGCGACTTCACCTGGCTTGGACAGCCACGTTCCCAAGCCGATTTGCGGGATCTGGAAGCCGGTGTTCAGTTTGAGGAAGGTGTTCTCCATATCTGGAACAAGAGTATTCAGAATCAAACAAGCGAAAACGCGGTTCTTAAAGGGTTAGCACGACAGAACAAGTTGAGTTAAAAGCAGCTCTCGGACAATCGTTGATCGTCCAGATAAGCAATCAAAGCGTTAAAATTCAAGACGCAGTTTAGAAAAACTAAAGCCATAAGCAGATTTTCTAGACACTCGCACACCCACCGCTAGACCATTTCACAGCGAGTGGTGATAGCGAAGCGGTCGGTCTCGGCATCCCGATTCGCACCAAATGACACCGCTTGAAGGATCTCAGATTCGTGAATCCGATTCGCGCAGCTGAATGCATTCTTAAGCTAAATAAAGAAATTAGAACTCATCACTGCCGAGAAAATCACAAAGTACAAATAGCGCCCGCTGGAGTGTGCACGAATCAATAAAGGACGACGAGATAGCGCGATTGTATGCTTGCCCGAGATGCTAAATCACACTCCAAAGCACGTTCACTCGCGATCAAAAGCATCTGATATCTCAATTCCGGTCAACTACATTATGCCACCACATATCCTTTTAGAATGCAAGGACTCGAAACGACATCTGTGTAGCAAAGACCACGTAAACACCCACTTTGCAAGCATTTTGCACCCACCGATATAAACAGAAAACAAACAGGAACGCTCAGAGTCACGTTCCGCCCCTCCTCTCACAACAAACCATTCATCGAAAATCACAAAACCACATCGATTAAAGCGACGTTTAACTTCGAAATGCACAACGAAAACCCGAAAAGACAATAAATTACAGTTTACAATTATTACAACAATCAAAAAGCATATCACAGTTCGCTCTTGATGAAGGTTTCGCTAAGGAACGTGCTGATGAAGATGGAAGTTTCGGTGTTCAGTGTGGCGTGCCACCACTTGTCGGGGAAGTAGATCAGCTCTCCGGGTTTCATGAGGCACTCCAGAGGTTTCTTAGCTTCGGCCAAGTTTGGGTAGTCGTTGATGTACCAGTCGAGTGTGGATTTGTCCGGGTTGAATGCCGGTCGGTCTTCGTAAGGTTGCAGGAACCATCTCTGAAGAAAGTGTAGTTTATGTTTCAAGATGAGGGATACGGTAGTTAGTGCCGTCGAACGATGAAATTAGTATGGCTGACCTTGCTGCCGAAGATGACTTCGGCAAAACCGGGACCGTGGAAGTGGAAGGGAACTCCGGTTCCAGCTCCAGCGATTCCAAAGCTGAGAGCCGGTTCGTGGCGCGGCAGAGTCCACGCTGGCTGCTTGTACTTCTCTAGAAGCGGTTTCCAGAGCTCCTGGTCGATATCGCCGAAGAGGTACAGAGTCTCGTTTCCCAAGGTGCTCAAGTCTTGGGGTCTCAGTAGATCTTCCACGTAGTGTCCGAAGGTCGATTCCACTAAATATAAATCCATAGAAACACGTATTTGAAATCCATTCTCACCTCTTCTGTAGGAATATGTGTTAGCCGAGTTCAGGACGACGGGTTTGTCGCTCCACTCCCGCAGCATTTCTTCCTTGCGGCACTTCTGCTGGAACCCGCTGTTGTCCACGTTGTAGATAATCACCGGTTCCTTATAGGCGAATCGATCCAGGAATTCAGCTTCCGTCAGCTGACGTCCGTCAACCCGTTTCAGCGTGCAAGGACCCTCGAACCCAACTCGCTGTTCTCCGGCCATCTTCCTGAACTCCAACTGATTAGAATTCCCAACTTGTCGGACCAGAACTCACCATCCACCATTGGTATCATCTTCAGCGACCACCAAAGCCACTAGAAGTCCGAGAAACAGACTTCTCATGGCTACCTAAGCTGAGATACAAGCATAAGAAGCATACTAAACAATGAAATTCAGATATTTGCATAGGAAATCCTTTCAGAAGCCACAAACATAAAAAAGAAATTAAAGCTTTTATTATGATCTTATTTAATCCTTAAGCACATTCTTCGACAGCCTCGAGCAACTTACGGGCTTCCTTCAGCTTGTTCAGCTCGGTGTATCCTAAATTTCCAAATTTAGCCAAACGCTGGGAATATGTGGGAAAATACCTCCGATGAACTTTCCGCAAATGAAGATTTGAGGAACCGTCGTTTG
Organism: Steinernema scapterisci; assembly: GCA_000757745.1. Classification (NCBI taxonomy): domain Eukaryota; kingdom Metazoa; phylum Nematoda; class Chromadorea; order Rhabditida; family Steinernematidae; genus Steinernema; species Steinernema scapterisci. The sequence continues at coordinate 230,569 of KN166309.1, forward strand.
CCTGGTAACGTAAACGAGTCCGTTCACGTATTGTTGGTACCTGAAAGATGCCAGGTTTAAGATATCCTTGAACAGACTCAGACGGCGCCTAAACGCTGATTCCAGACGTGTGATCAACTTCCGATGTCTGACGCCTGGTCCAACTTCAGACAAATGTCTGATCGGTGCCTCCATCTGAGCTCCCATTCATTCACCACTCCCGCGACTTACTCGTCCGGTCGCTCCTTGGCAACGATGTCGAGATCCTTCTCGACGAAGTCGATCTTCTCCTCCGCGAAGATCGTCTTGGCCATCTTGCAGTATCCGCATGCCTTCTTCGAGTACATGACGACCGGGTCCGCGTTGACCTAAACGCAATCCTACATCTGCTGTCCAAAGCAAACAAAACGTACCTCTTTGCGAATATCCGCGTCGAGAACTTTGGTCGCAAGGCTTGGACTGTTTCCCATCCTGTAATCGAAACTGATAATAACCGACCGAATACTTGTTTAAGAAGATAGCTTTCACGATGTAAACATGAGTCGAAGAAACAAACACAAACAAACAATAAAAATTTATATAATTTACATTCAATTATCACAAGTTGGGGAATGTTCAACAATAAAGAATTGGTAGATTCAGTTCTTCCAGGGGTAGTGGGGATGGCCGGCGTCGCGGTGGGAGAGGTCGCAGATCCGGAGCTTCTTGTCCAAGCCGCGAATGGTCTTCATTTCTTCATCGGTAAGATTGAAATCTAGGACGTTCAAGTTCTCCTTGATGCGGGACTCTGAAGTAGATTTTGGAATGACGACGATGCCTTGCTGTGTCAGGAAGCGGAGCGCGACTTGTGCCACGGACTTCTCGTGCGCGTCCGCAATCTTCTTCAGCTCGGGATCCTGCAACAGGAATGGGTGATGCTCCTTTCGAAGAGGGTTCTGGGATGCTCCCAGGGGACTGTAGGCCGTGACAGTGATCCCCTTCGCCTTGCAGAACTCGACGAGTTCGGGCTGCTGCAGGTAGGCGTTCATCTCCACTTGGAGATACGCGGGGACAATCTTCGCGCTCGCGAAGACGCGCTCGATCTGCGCTTCGCTGAAGTTCGAGAGTCCGATGGCAGCGATCTTCCCTTCGCCGACCATCTCCTCCATCGCCTTCCAGGTTTCGACGTAGTCCACATCCGAGTAGTGCATCTTCTCGCCGTGCTCCCCGTATTTAGGGAACAGATCGCCGCCCTCTTGGTATCCCATCGGCCAGTGGATAAGGCAGAGGTCCAGGTATTCCAACTGCAGGTCCTTCAGCATGATGTCGACGAGTTCTTTGGCCTTCTCGCTAGAGTGGTACGTGTTCCAGATCTTCGTGGTGATGAAGAGTTCTTCTCGCTTCACGATTCCATCTTCGAACAGCGACGTCAAGGCTTCTCCTATTTCTTTCTGGTTTCCGTAGACGTGCGCGCAGTCGATGTGGCGGTAGCCGATCTTGACGGCCGTCTTGATGGCTTCGCCAACCTCTCCTGGCTTGGACTGCCACGTACCCAATCCTACCAGAGGAATCTTTTTTAGGATCGCCATATCTGGAAGCGAAACTGGATTTAAGGCACGTTAGAGAGGTTAGATTTCACGAGGATTACGATACTCACGATCAATTATTGAAGTTTCTTGAAGTTAACGCGATCTCAAGAGAACCAAAAATGATTATCACCGCGCATCTTCATTTTCACCCATAAGACATTCTAAATTTCGAAACCCTTAAGAAGAGAACAGCAAGAGCGACCATACCACTGGCGGCCACTGGGAACTATGATCTGAAAACAGAACTAAGGCATTAAATACGACCACAGATCTGCAAAGGGCAAAGCCGCAAACAGGTTATACGTGCTCGATCATTCTTGTGACCTTAGCACAGTCAAAAAGCCCAATCGGCGGACATTCAAGACTACGAGGATCGTATCGTTAGAGTAAGGCAGCAGAGAGATCGCGGCAGGAGTGGGGAAATGGTGACGATGACGAGGGAAAAATTGGTATTCCAATAGCCATTTTTCGCACATTTTGAGTCGTTCGATTGATCCGAAATCGAGGTCGAGTTTCCGTGATCATTTTGACCTGAAATCCGCAGAGATGAAGAGATCGACGCGTAGTTTTCAGATGGATCCATCCCAGCAACCTTCCACCTCCGGGCTCCAGAGGGCCCAACAGCCTTCTACTTCCGGGCTTCAACGGGCCCAGCAACCTTCCACTTCTGGACTCCAGCGGGCTCAGATGCCTTCGACCTCTGGACTTCAGCGCACCCAACAGCCGTCCACCTCGGGAACCCAGCGGCAACCGGCACGATTCAGCCTTCCGCAGTCTCCCTTGGGCGTCCATATGACAAAACGACCTTCGCGGGCCAATCGCCGCTCCGAACTTCTAACTTCGGCTCGACCGGGGCCTTCCTCTCTCTCGTCCCCCGTGGCATCAACTTCGCGAAGCGTCACTGATTTGGCTTCCACTTCGCTTGATTCACCGGCGCTTTCCACGCGACAGAAGACTCCGGCGACTGTGGCCAAACGTGTAGCAGCAGCCGAGAAACCGTCAGGCGTCTTCACTCGCTCTTCGACATCTTCAAGCCTCAACGCTCCTGAAAAAATGGCGGATGAATTCCCAGCAAAGCCGGCGGAACCCTCGAAGGCGGCCGGAGCTCGAAAGGAGACGAAGCGGCACCTGAAACGTAAGGCTGAAATCACCGACGCGAATGGTTTGGTCGCCGAGTTGCGCAAAGCTTCCATTTCGACGCAAACGGCCAAAATCACGGGAGATTTGCCGGAAACGAAGATCTCGGTCAACGACAAGATGATCACGGAGAAGGAGTTCGCCGAAAAGTACATGCACCCGGACCTCAAGACCGCCTCCCGAATCAACATTCCCTTTGAGGACATCGGATGGTGCGACATCTCCGAAACGCGGCTTTTCAAGAAGTGTGTTTTCCACAAGCCAGCTGGTGAGTTTAAGGTCTTAGAACAGTCTTAAGCTTTGCGATTTCAGGCCAGCTTCGCTCGCTGAACATGATCATTCTGGTCCACGAGATGAACAACATTAGCGAAGGAGACCCGATGACCGACTACCGTGATGAGCTGACTCCCGAAGACTACGAAATCTACCGCCAGCGATTGGCGAATGGCGAAGCGCAGAGAAACCCACGCACTTACAAACCTGGCTATAAGGTGCGCCCCAACTCTATCGCGGTAAGCTCATGATTGATTTGAAGTCCTGTCAGTTTGCTCTTTTTAGATTATGAACAAGCTGAATGAATACTGGAACATGCCGTTGGTCCATCGCCGGGAATTGGCGGCTCATGACTACTTTGAGCAGAAGGACTTCGAGCTGCCGCCAGAGATTCTGAAGCTGAAGGAACACCGCAAGCAACGTGACGAAGCGCAGTAAGAAACCCATTTCTCAAAAATATGAATATTTGGCTCGTTATTATGCATGTGAAATTTATCTTTGCGTAAATAAAAAAGAGGCAAATCCGAACGTTTTTGTTTGAACTGGAGTTAGCCCGGAGCGTATCTTGGGAGAGCCGACCAACTTCAGTCCGAGGTTACATCGAGAATGAACTATCCACACGGTGCTCGACTGTCATGCTTAACGGATCTAGACGAGACATGAAACCACTTGGTTTAAGTCTACCAGACAGACGACGAAGTTCGGTCTGAAAACGCGTTCGGCATCATTCCGAAAGTCGTGAAGAGGACGGCTGGAAGCCAGCCGAACCGAAGGGAACTTGAAGACGACCACTCAACACCACTCACGGCCTAAGAAGAACACATCCGACCGCACTTCGCCATTCTTGGACATTCCCGAAACCTAATCATGATGACCACCAGGCAAACTACCAACAGTCACCAACGATTAACACCAAAGATGCAAGACGATCCAACCATTCCATCCCCTTCCCCTAAATAAACAAACAGGAACAATTTGACAGACACCGATTTATTTCTACTCAAAAGACAACAAATTATCGGTATTAGACAATGAATAATGATTAGATCCTAACGAGGACCCTTGGGGTTATGGTTCCGTGACGCTTCAGGCGGTAGAGTTCTTGGAGAAGCTCATAATGGCCTTGTTGCCTTCGGAGACCGCGTGCTTGGAGAGCTCGCCAGGGAGGACGAGCCGGGTGGCCGACTGGAGTTCGCGGCTGGACATGGTCTTCCGGCCGCTGAGCTTGACGAGGTTGCCGGCTTCGTTGGCGAGGCGTCCGTAGAGGTCGTTGACGAACGAGCTCATGATGCTCATCGCCGTCTGGGACATGCGCATCTCCGGGTGGATCTGTTGCAGAACCTTGTGGATGTAGCGGTTGTTGTTGAAGGCGCGCTTCTTGCTCTTCTTCACCTTGGGGGTGACGCGCTTGGCGACCTTGGGGGTACCCTCGGCGGCCTTCTCCACAGGAACAGCCTCCCGGGTGGCGGCCTTGGTCTTCACCGCGCGGGCCATTATTTGTTGTAGGACTGAAAGCAAAAAAGAAATTTGAATTGAGGTTTAACAAAAGTTTGATAATCACGACGCGGAACTCACGGAACAAAGAGTAAATTTAAAGCATTTCCAAAAGCAGTAAATTTGATAAGGGTACATAATTTACGAATTTTGACAACATCGATGATCCTTAAATGCACGGACACGCGTAATCAACCAACAAATGACGGAAGTTAGGAGGCACACAAAAGAAGGATTTGAAAAGCGTCTTGACAAGGCTTACATAACGCGGAACTCACAGAGCAGCGAGCATGCTTAAAGCATTTCCAAAATGAGCAGCATAAATCTGACAAGGGTTAAGTGAACACAATTTCGAAATTAGACAGCATGGAGCAGAAAGTTCTAAAATGCACGGAAGGACGCACGTGATTGGCATTGAGCTGAAATGAAGGTTTCAAGGCACGACCGTACGGTCCAACGAAACGACGGAAAATGAAGACAAGCGGCTCGACGATCGCAGACGTCGCTTCGCTACCGTAAGATTCGAATTTGAGACAGCATCGTCGCGAGACAGGCACGTCCAGACACCTTTTGGCCGGTCGAACTTGCGACGAGTTTGACTGCGTATCATTTCGAGAGTTTCCCTTTCTAGACGTCTTCACGCAGTCAGAGGAGCTCCTGTTTGCCAGTTTTTCATTTTCAGGTCCAGTCCAGTGAAGACTGGTTGTGTTGCTCCGCTGCTTCTCGGAGTCCAAATGATGTACTTGTGTGCTCCCTGTTTTCGTTTAGACGGTTGGGTCTCGTACGTGCCGTGGAGATTCAACCGTCTTAAATATTGCTGCATGGAGTAGCGCGTGATTCCTAGTCCTTGCTCATGCCCTTTTTTGATTCCAGAGCCATCCAAAATGTCCGG
>KN166309.1:235921-270055 GCA_000757745.1 Steinernema scapterisci
TGGGGGACTAGACGGCTCTATTTTACGCGCTATTCTGTATTTACTGAAGTTTGTGCGTTGACGGTTGAATCGCATGCGCGTAGTGAAGGTTTTTGAATATTGCTGCGTTACTTGTCAAGCCTAAGTTTCCGGGGATTCTAGAACGGGTCGATGTCAGTAAGTGGTACACTTTTAGATGGAAAGTTAAGCGTGTTTATGAATAACATTCAAGCAAGAGCAAACTCACTAGGTATCAGCGCTTATTTTCGAGCTAGCCAACTCTGTTTTACGCGCTACACTAATTGCTTTCGTGTTCGGACGGTTGGGTCTCGTACGTGCCGTGGAATTCAACCGTCTTAAATCTTGCTCTGTTGAATAGCGCGTGAATCCTAGTCCTTGCTCATGCCCTTTTTTGATTCCAGAGCCATCCAAAATGTCCGGACGCGGAAAAGGAGGCAAGGGTCTCGGAAAGGGAGGCGCTAAGCGCCATCGCAAGGTGCTGCGCGACAACATCCAGGGCATCACCAAGCCGGCCATCCGCCGCCTTGCCCGTCGCGGAGGCGTCAAGCGCATCTCGGGTCTCATCTACGAAGAGACCCGAGGTGTGCTCAAGTCGTTCCTGGAGGCCGTCGTCCGTGACGCAGTTACCTACTGCGAGCACGCCAAGCGCAAGACCGTCACCGCGATGGACGTCGTCTACTCCCTCAAGCGTCAAGGCCGCACCCTCTACGGATTCGGAGGATAACTTCAAGGCCCAGCGATCGTCTTCATCCCAAGGGTCCTCCTTAGGACCATTTTATCTGCTTTGTAGACCCTTATATCTCTGTTGTGTACGTCAATAAATGCTTTGGTCTTAATCTTGTCTCTTTCTTTGTTTTATTGTATTCCTCTCTTCAGGTTTCGAAAATTGGTGATTCTTTGGTTTCTTCCTTGATTCACTTTGAGTGAGAAAGTGACTGGTTTTTGCTCGTTCGGCCTTCTCGTTGTGGTTGTCAGCTCTTCTGAACATCGGACGTTCAACCATCGCGGCAGGACCATCGTCGTTGCTTTGCTCGTTTCCCTCTCAATCAAGTTATATATTTCAGCGCGAAATTCGATTTTGGTTCGCCATGGATTCCGAGATGCGCGAAGAATTCGTGACGCCCGACGATGGCGCCGGAAGTCGACCGTCAAGTAGCCAAGCGGACGCCGATCTTCCATTATCGCCGGACATGAAGTTCGCCCGAAGCCGACTCACCAATTTGCTGAAGAACATCCGGGAGAAGGACGTCAGCCGGAGGAACGCGGGATCTGACTCGTAAGTTTCATTTAAGCAATCTTCCATTCTAATCAGCATACTCCATTTCAGGCAATCCCAGCAGTTCGAGGAGTCCGAAGCTCGCCGTGGCCCAGGGCGTCCGCGGAAATCCAAACGCGAGCGGCGCGTTGTCTTCGAGCTCAGGGGGAAGCCGTTCGCCCTGCGCGACACGTCCAGGAACGATGCGATCTACTCGCTGTGTCGGACGTGGATGCGCGGCAAGGACGAAGACGACGTCGTGGACGAAGCCGACCTCGCAGCGCCTCCACCGCCGGCCACGGAAGATTGCCTGGACCTCCTCGCTACCAAGGACATCGTCGCCCTGCCACGGCCTCGCTCGGACATCGCGGAGATCAGCCCGATCCCGAGCATCCTTCCGAAGAACGACTCCGAGGTGCCTGTGAACGTCGGATCTCGCGAAGCTCTTCTCAACGATTATCTGCCCCACTGGAGAAACGTCAAGAAAAAGTATGTTCGCTTAATTCCTAAGACTTTCTTCTAATCTTCGTTTTTCAGCTGGTGTGACCATTCGAAACTGCGGGAACGGCGCCACAACAAGTCCATCCAGCTCCTGGAAACCGTCTACGGAATCGCCCAGCAGAACACCATTTAACCTGCATTCATTGTATAATTTATCCATTTTTGTACTATTTCATAAAAAATTTCATTCAATTTTCATTGTCTCTTCTTTGGCCAGCTGTGGAAGGCTGGAAAACGTATTAAGGTCAGTCCGTCTTATGAGGCTTTGATAGGCGTAGCCAGCCGTAGCGCCGACCGAGCGCAGTGTGGTGACTCCTTATCTGGTGCGTCTGGTCTACGAACACGGCTAGAGGAACATGTCTAGACAGCATTTGACAGTCAGCCGTCTGTCTCACTTTTGATGATGAGGCTCTGGGGTTCTTTTAGCAAACTAGACTGTCTAGAATTCAAAGAGACAGCAGCGGCTCCGTCGACCAATTGTACGCCTAGTCAATTTCCTCGTTCTTTCCACAGAAGGTCATCAGAAAGATGGATACCAGAGGAGTTTGACGCTGATACGGATTCACATGTTTCAGCATCTCCGACTTCGACCTGACATTAACGATTCCATACCACAATTCGGTTGAAAAGGAAAGTGGCCATGAGAACCTTTCTAGACATCATTTGACGGTTAGCCGTCTCACTTTTGATGATAAGACTCAGGTTGTCCTTAACGCAAACTAGACAAAACCCAGGATCTCCACTTCGGAATCTGTCTAGGGTCGCCTTTCTCTCACATCAAACTTCGCGTCCATATCGTTCGTCGCTTCGAATGACCAAACATGGCATGGCGGCGCGCCGCTCCATCGATCGCCGCCGGCGTCCGTGGCATAGGTAGACTTTTCCAGGTTTGAATTCAAATGAGCGGCGATACAGTTCTCCCTCCGAATGATACTCAGTCTTCGCGGCCTAGACAATGGAGGTGCTCCCTGCCAGACGTCTGTGTCTCGTTCAACTCACTCCTTCGACGTTCGCTGGTTAGCGAGTGTTTCTTTTTCAGGTCTTGTCGCTCTTTTAAATTCAAATTGCGGCGAATTTCTATGTGTTTAGGTTGTGCTTTATTGCTTCAGTTTTGCTATCAGTTGCTTGTTTATAGATCCTAGCGCGTGCTCTTGAATCAAAATTCCAGTGAATTTCCACTACTTTAGGATGTGCGCGTTCTCTTCTTCAGGTGTCGCGTATCGTATTTAACCTTGCACGCTATCAGTTGCTATTTTGAAGATGTTGTCGCGCTTTTAAGTCGTCGCTTTTTCGTATTATCTAAATCTAACGCGCTTTCAGTGGCTAGTTTGCTATCTTCTTTCGCTTTTAGGTCTAAATTTCAGCGATTTTCTATGTGTTTAGGTTATGTGCGAGCTCTAATACTTAGGCGTCATTTTCTCCATATTATGTGAACCCAACGCGCTTTCAATCTGTCCTGACCGCTGTCGTTGCGTATCTGTGGCGCTGGCACCTCTGCGGCCACATCGATTGGCGGTAGCGGCGGCGCGCGCGTTCTCTACTAGTCACTCGTTTTTGAATGTGCGGGGTTTGGCGCTTGTTTGTGGGACCGTGCGGCGGCGGTCACATTTTCGTTCCGATTTTGGGATTCCTAAATTTCTTGTCGCTGCGTTCGTGGCTCTCTCTCTCTCTGTCCGTACTCGTGCATTTTCGTCCCTATCATTGCTTCTCATAGATGCATATTTCTAACCTGTCTGTTTGTTTCAGAACTTGCAATCATGAGTGGATGTTACAACTGCGGACAGGAGGGCCATTTCTCCCGTGAATGCCCTCAGCGCGGTGGCGGAGGTGGAGGCGGCGGATCTCGTAAGTTCTTTAGTTTCCATGTCCAGGTTCTAATTGTCCCTCATTTCAGGCGCCTGTTACAACTGCGGAGAGGAAGGACATCTCTCCCGCGATTGCCCTAAGGGCGGAAGCCGCGGAGGCGACAGGACCTGCTACGGATGCGGCAAGCCCGGTCACATCTCCCGTGACTGCCCCGAAGGAGGATCCCGTGGACCCCAGAAGTGCTACAACTGTGGAGAAGCCGGACACTTCTCCCGCGATTGCGCCGCCGCTCGCCAATGAAAACCATATCTGCGTTTGTTGTTGTTGTGATAGATATGCCACATTATAAATGACACATTGTTGATACACTAAACTCTTGTTTCTTCCATCTTGTCCTCGTTTCCTTCGGGTTTTCGCATTTGCCGTTCCGCCGGTAGCGATCGATTATCTTTTCGGGACCTCGAAGACTCGTCGTGGGTTCGTTCGCTTCTCTTGTCGTTTCGAATTTTCGTCGCGTATATCGTGTTCCTCGCGTTCGTTCGGGCTGGTTTTCGTCCTTTCTGAGCAGTTCTAAAATTCTATGCATTTTCAGAATCATGGGCAAACGGAGCAGAGCGAAGGTCACGTTCGCCGAGCCGGAGCCTCAAGAACAGCCCCAAGAAGCCGCCGAAGAAGCTTCGTCGGCGGAGTTCTCCGATTTCGAGCTCGACGAACGCCTCTTGAAAGCGATCGGAGAGCTCGGATGGCAGCGGCCGACCCAAGTCCAGGAATCCATGATTCCCATGGCGCTCGAAGGAAAGAATATCCTTGCCCGAGCCAGGACTGGATCCGGCAAGACCGCTGCTTTCCTGCTCCCCACGTTGCAGAAAGTCATTCAGCTGTCGTCGGTAAGTCTTTCTGTTATAAACACTTCTGAACAACCCAAAATCTTTAGAACACGTCAGAGAAAGGTCCATTCGCGATCTTCGTTACACCAACGAAGGAGCTGACCACCCAAGTCTTCGCCCAGCTTAAGGCACTGGTCGCCTTCTTCCCGTTCCTGCAGGCCGTGAATCTCGCTGATATGGACGTCCCCAACCTGACCGAGCAGGTTGACATGATCGTCTCCACACCGAACCGTCTTCTGCAAGCCGCGGACAGCCACAAGAACCTCCTTAGCAACGTGCGCCACGTTGTCCTCGACGAGGCCGATTTGCTCTTTTCACTGGGATACGAAGACGAGATGAAGTATGTTCCTATCTTCTTATCCACGTATAGCTAATTCCACATCTTTAGAAATATCAAAAACCGTCTTCCCAGCCGCTACCAAACGATCCTCACCTCAGCTACACTTTCCGAGGATATGACGGACCTGAAGAAGATCTTCTGCGTAGGTCCAGTCGTGTCACTGAAGCTCAAAGAAGGTCAGCTTCCTGGCGCCGATCAACTGGCTCAGTACCACATTTACTGCAATGACGACGATCAGAGATTCGCCATCCTCGTCTCGATGATCAAGCTGAAGCTTCTCGTCGGAAAGACGATCATCTTTGTCAAAGACGTCGAGCGATGCTATCAGTAAGTCCTCCTTATCAGTTCCTGATTCTAAGACTTTCGTTTCCAGGCTCAGCCTCTTCCTGCAAGCGTTCAAGGTCAGCACTTGCATCCTGAACGCCGAACTCCCGGCGAACTGCCGCTGCAGAATCGTCCACGAATTCAACGAAGGACGTTATTCTTTCGTCATCGCCTCGGACATGGGAGATATGGGAGGCGAAGAGGAGGCTGCCGAGGGCGAACCAAAGCCCAAAAAGTCAAAGAAGAAGGTGGCGATGGACAAGGAAGCCGGCGTTTCCCGGGGTATCGACTTCCACCACGTGTCCAATGTCGTCAACTTCGACTTCCCCACAAGCATAGAAGCGTACATCCATCGCGTCGGCCGCACCGCGCGAGGATGGAACAAGGGTACAGCGCTCTCCTTCGCTGCTCCCGAGGAACGCGAACTTCTCGAAGAAGTCAGCGAGGAAATCAACTCTCAAAGTAAGTTTAGATCTTTCAAGAACCTTTCTTATTGCTCCATTTGCAGTGGGACGTAAGGTCATCATGCCATACGAGGTCCGAATGGCTGATCTGGACGCGTTCTTCCTTAGAACACGCGAAGTCCTCGGCCAGATCACGCGAGTCGCCATTCGCGAAGCTCGTTTGGCCGAAATCCGCGCTGAAGCGCTGCGTTCTAACCGCCTACGCGCCTATTTCGCCGCGAATCCTCGCGAAAAGGCGGCGCTAGAGAACGACAAACGCACACATCGCCTGAGAACTGCGGATTCGGTCGCCGGCGTATCAGAATACATGGTCCCAGTCACCCTTCGTGGAATCGACTATTCGCAGGACACCACGAAGCGCTCGAAGGCGGAGATCCGGAAACTGCGCAAACAAAGGAAGAAGAAGCAAATTCAGAAGCGCCCCAATACGAAGAATTCGAAGGATCCCCTGAAAACGTTTGATTTCTAGAAAATGTTGTTGATTGTTTGTTGTTACATGCTGTTTCGTTGTTACTTGTTATCGATTAAAAGTGTTGCCACTCAGATTATCTTTCCTTGTTTCTGGTTTGCACCAAGAGAATACTTTTGGTTCTATGCCTTTAGGACACAGAAGAAGGAAGTGGATTTTAATAGTACAATAGTCAGACGTAGACGAAGCTGAGTCTAGCCTTCAATTCAATTTCTAATTAGTAGGAATTCATTTCGGATTGAGGATGCGAATGGGAGCGGTCGATGGGTAGTTCTCTCCTTTTTTAGGCTTAAGTTGTTAGAGATGAAGTTGAAGATGTTCTCTCCGTAACGCTGCGAAAGAGACCCGATGCAACGAGTCAGATCTAAGCATTGCTCGTAGTACATTTCCATAATCATAGTTTGTTCGTTCGAGCGCCGCACGCTGCTTCGTTTGTCTCTGCGAATGTGCATTATAGACGTGATGTCGTTTCTGTCAGTCTAGATGAGCTGTCTGTCTGGATGAGCTTGTCCAGACTAGCGAGAGCCGTAGGCAAATTAGCCGCGGGCGCTCGCAAGCTCTCTTTAATTAGCCAATATATAAATGTGCGGCTGAACAAATCGATCCGACCCAGACTATTAAGCGTCTATTCGAACGTGCTCGTCGTAACATGTCTATCTTTTGCGTCTCACTCCGTGACCAAATTTCTACAATGTATAAGAACACATCGTGGGTGTTCCGCTCGTTCACGTGCTTGATTTATCATCTTTTCGTGACTTTCGCTTATTCGCGTTAAGCTCTCTATTTCACGTCTTCATCGCAGCTTTCAATTCCAGACAATGGCACCGAGCTCCAGATACGACGTCGTGAAGCATTTGGGAGAAGGTCAGTTCGCCAATGTTTACATGGCGAAAGACCTGGAAACGGGTATCTTTGTTGCCATCAAAAAGGTAAAAGGTGTCATTTGATTCTCCCGACTTATCGCGAATCTTACAGATCAAATTGAGCTCCAGACACGAAGCGCGCGACGGCATCAACCGAACAGCCGTCCGCGAAATCAAGCTGCTCCGGGAACTCAACCACGAGAACATCATCGGCCTCCTGGACGTCATCGGCCACAAGACGAACATCCAACTCGTCTTCGACTTCATGGAAACCGACCTGGAGCACCTGGTGAAGAACAAAGATCTGATCCTGACCTTGCCCCACATCAAGAACATGGTCATGCAAATGCTGCTGGGGCTGGAATACCTCCATATGCACTGGATTCTGCATCGGGTGTGTTCCGCGACTTGAATTCTGGGATATGAAATCTTCGTATTCCAGGATTTGAAGCCGAATAACTTGCTGATGAACAGCTACGGCAGAATCAAGCTTGCCGATTTCGGTCTTGCCCGGTTCTTCGGCTCCCCGAATCGACCTCTCACGCATCAAGTCGTCACGAGATGGTACCGAGCGCCCGAACTTCTTTACGGCGCTCGGCACTACGGAGTCGGTGTCGACATGTGGGCGATCGGATGCATCATTGGCGAACTGCTACTCCGGGTAAGCTATTCAATTTCTCTATTTGCAGTTTAATAAACTTCATTTTTCCAGAATCCCATTTTCCCCGGAGAGTCCGACATCGACCAATTAGTGAAGATCTACGACGTGCTTGGAACGCCGACCGAAGAGGAATGGCCTGTAAGTGATTCATAACTCCGAATCTTCCTAATCGATCTCATTTCAGGGCATGACGAAATTCAGCGACTACGTGAAAGTCAACGAATGCCAGGCGCGGGACATCCGTTCCATCTTCTCCGCCGCCACCGAAGACCTCATCGAGATGATCTCGATGTGCCTGAGGTTCAATCCACTCGTTCGATGGAACGCGACCCAGGCACTCTCTTCGGCATACTTCAAGTCACAGCCATTTGCCTGCGCGGACAACGAACTGCCGGTGCCCGGGGGCGCGAATCAACCCCTGAAGCGTCGCCGTGTAGTCGACCACAACGATCCGTCGACGCAGGCTGTTCGAAGGCGCCTGGAGTTTTAGGACCGATAATAGTTTTTAACGTTTCATTATTGTAAATTTACGGGTGTTGTGCGATAAAAGAACAAAAAGGACGATTGGAGGAATTGGAGAAAAAGATAAGGCTTGCAAAGAACAGGATCAGGAGGGAAGCAACCGAAGGCGATGAAAAATGAAGGCGGTGATGAACCGTGAGTGACAAATGTTCACCTCCGATGTGACCGGAGGTGAGCGGAGATGACAAGCTAGGTGGAATGAAGAGTTTTGAGAAAATATCGGAAGAACTGAAATTGAAAGATGCGTAGATAAGATAACGTAAGCAAAGTTTGCGAATTTCGTGAAATTTGAAGAGTTGTCAAGATTTGTTTAAAGCTACTTTTGGAGTGTAGTGCGGGAGGATATGAGTTGAGCACGGTGAAAGCGATCCTAACTCTATCGGATTGAAGTCCCCATTTCGTTTCAACCGTGCTGAGTGTCGGTGGTTCTGGCGTTTTATATACCGCATTACCATATCTTTCTTCAGTCAGCTTTCCTTTGTTTTGGTCCCTTTTTCAATGTAGGTTAGACAAAAATGATGGTGCAACGTCGCCACTGCTTTTTTCAATTCTGTGACATCGGTTCACAAAGAGTCAATCTTGAAATTTCCTAAACCATTCGAAGATAGCAATGTCATCTAACAGTGTTTAGTATATGTTCTTTACCGCCCATTAAAGTATTCATATTTATTTTGTTCGTCAAACGTTGAGGCCAGCAGATCCCGATTGAGTGAGGAAACCGGTTTGTGATAAAACACCTCGTCGACTCTTCGATTGTGGTATCGCGAAGTGAGGTTTGTTTGTCGTGTTCGCAAAGTAAATATAATATTATTTCCAACAGGAGAACATGTTCATCATGAATCGGAGGAGCAACGGAGGAGACGTGGACACGAATGCGAGAGTGCGTATTTACATTTTTGGATCGAGTGAGGGGCCGGAGCTGGGCTCCGGAGGAGGTTGTGGGACTCCTGGACCGGGTCGAGGTTCCTGGGTCAGTGGTTGGGCAATGAGGTGACGGCAGCGGCGGTGGCCGCGGGCGGCTGGCCCTGCAGGAGCCCGAAGGCGGCCAGGCCGCCGGGGCCCAGGAGCGCCGCGTAGCGCTTCCAGATCATCTCGTTGTTGTTCGCGTTCGCCGAGCGGTTCGGCCGCCCCTCGCGCAGCGTCCAGTTCCGCACCTTCGCGTTGTTCTTCAGGTGGCTCAGGAGAAGCTTCGCCTTCGACAGCTGCTGCTCGTCCGTCAGAAGGTCCCACTTGAAGTACGCCATCGTCGCCTCCACCACCAGTCGGATCTGAAAATGAACTTCAATAAATATCTTCTGACAACAGCGTTCCAACCTTGGGCAACTGTCTTGAGAGCAAATGAGATGCTGTTTCGCCATGGAAAGTTCTGAGCGAGATCTGAACGTTGCGGAGTTCGTCATCTGTGACCGACTCTCTGAGTATCTGCCAGGCAAAGACCTAAATAGAGAAAGGATAAGACTATAACATTTTTGCGAATTAATAACCTTCGGCTGGGTGCTCTGGAAACTGCGTGCGGCCTTCTCGGCGGCCCTCCGCACGGCGCCCTCTGGGAATTTGCCCTCGACGGAGGCGGTGGAGCGCGAGGTCTGCTGCTGCTGCTCGTCGTGCTTCCCCTCGAGCATCTCGGAGTCCTCTTCGTCGTACTCCTCCAGGTCCTCGTCGTTCTCGGCTTCGCCGTTGTCCGACTCCTCTTCCTTGACTCCCTCGACACTTGGCTTCTCCGCTTGGCTCGTGGGCGAGGGGTCGCTGGAGGAGGTCGCCGGCGAGGGCGAAGCCTGGCACGCGGCCAGAAGCGCCGCCGTGGAACTCGAGTTGATCGGCGGAAGGTCCGGCATCATCTGCTGCGGGGGCACCGTGGCCGCCTGGAGGTTCATGACGCTTTGAGCTGTAGAACCACTATCCGGGGGCGGCGAGGCGCCCAGGAAGGCGCTCAGCGTGGCGCTGGTGGAGTTGTTCACAGGCGAAGCCGGCAGCCGGTTCGCCAGCAGCTCCAGCACGAACGTCAGCTTCAGGTCGATGTCGTTCAGGCGCACGTTGATTCCGTTAAGGATCGCCTTCGAGTCCGCGTCCAGGAACGAGATCGATGCCGACGATGGAAATGACATCTGGAAGTGGATTAAGACCATTTAGAGTGAAAGAGGGAATGACGCCTTTAGCATCGAAAACCCGCGGCTTATTGAAATCACGTAAAAGCACGAAAATAAGCAACAAGCTGAGCCCCAAATAGAAATAATGATACCGAATCGCGTTTCTGACTCACTACAACCTCGGCTACAAAAAACAATCGCGACCTCTAAAAATTCACGTAAAATGCCACTCGACAAGATCGCACCAAAGACCGCGGAACCTCAAAGATCAGGAAGAGAAAGAAAGGACTGATTCGAAATGGAACTGAAGGGAATCGACTTTAATAATAAATTCACTTCCGCGGAGGTTCATTTGCATATTCTCGTCGGCGGTTTCAAACCCACCTGAGCAAACCCTCAGCCCCGATCGGGCGACCCAGAACCTCGTCCCGCGACTCCGGGATAGTTTCAACTCGTACCGCAAAAGTGGCTTCGGCAAAAACACGCCGGCGAACAAGTGGATATTACGCGATCATAAAATCCAGTTCAGCGCGCAAACCATTCCTCCTCCCCTGCCTCCTCTTCCCTAACTAACCGCTGAATGGACTCCTCGCCTCCCATCATCATCTACTCGCTCCCCGGAATACTAAATGCAACGAGCCCGAAGCCGCAGGCAGCGTCCGTCATGTTGTCGAACCAGGTACGATTACCATATGATTATTCCGGTTATTTTCGCGATTGTCGCGCTGCTGCCGCGACTCGCGCACGCCTAAAACGCGCAATCGCGCTCGGCGCCGTGGCGCTAATTGACTTGGCTTTGGGAAAATAGGTTTACATATGCCATGGTAGTCGCCGGAGTCAAATAGGGAGATAATAGCCGCCACTTGCCGTAATTCGGCAGCCCGCGCACGCGCTAGGACGCCTTGGCGCTGCTGGCTGGCTGGAGCGAGGAGGAAAACCGGTCAAACCGAAGAAGACGCGGGAGGAATTCTGGCGAAAGTTGGGAGAATGGAGCCTGAGAGGCCTGAAAGCCTAGGAGCGGAGGACAAAGGGTTCCAGGTGCAGGTGGAGGAGGTCCCATGTTATGACGAGCGGGCCGCACGCATTTGATCAGCTCCGGAGAAGAAACCTGAGTAAACAGAGCGAGGAAAGTGCAGAAGAAACGGGCGAAGAAGTGTCCGCGGAGGAGGACGAAGCCCCGCCTCCGGAGGCTTCAAGGCCGCTGCAAGCTGAGGTTCCGAAAGAGGTTTAAACGCGGTTTCGAGCGAGGTTTAGCGAGGGAGAAGAGGGTGCCTGAGCCTCGGAGGCGACCGGAGAGACCGCCGCCCTATTATTTGTGACGGTGCGCTTTTTGAACGCGACAACAAAGGAATTATTTGGGAATAAGTGAGTTGTGGCGCGGAGAATGGAGGAAAATGGTTTTGGCTTATGTGTGGACGAGACATGAATTTGGGAATTCGGGAGGATAATGGGGATTCAAGATGGACGGCGACGACGTTCGGGTTGTTTGGGCAAAGCTGGTGGGGCTTTAAGTGGTGGCTGGAACCGAGATTTGGTGGGGAGGAGGACGTGGGAGGAACTTGGACAGGCTGTTGGAATTTGGAAGTTTGAAAATTGGGATTGAAGGATATGGAAGAGGGAAGGCGACCTTGAGGGAAAGCCAGGGACCATTCAGTTCAGAGTTTCCCGAAACTGGGACTTCGAAATGGAAAACTTACCTCGGGACATAAATTCGGTACTTGACGCTTGAAATACCGTATGACTCATCCGTTTGTTTCCCAGATTAGATATGCCAAAGTGAGTCATCGGAAGTACTACAAGAAGATGGGAAAACTCGTACAAGCCAGATCCTAAAAACGGGAATCCTCGATTCAACACTTTCGATAACCGAATTTGCCGTGATGGATTCAGCACGAAATACCGAAATCTGCAAAAATGGAATCCTGCAAGCGTCCCCAACCACGCGTGAAATCTTAAAGAGAGCCTGCAAAAGAAGCCTGATTATTAAAATGAACATTGAATAACCCAAGACGCGAGAAATACCTTGGGCTCAATGACGCGAGGAGAGCGAATTTGCAGGAAATAGGATTTCTGCAGAGAACCTGGCTGAATGGAATCCTTGGGAATAGTCCCAATGGAAGGTCTTCGGTCGCTTCCGAACCTCCGAAATCGAAAACACGACCATTTTTTGGCCTAAAATTCCAGCCCTATAAACAGTACCGGAACATCACATGACTCTTCCCAGCTTCCCATTTCCTAAATACTCGAAATATTTTGAAACTCAGTCCTAAGATCTTCTAAGATCACGAACGAGGACCAAGATTCTTGACTTGATCGAGCCTCTTGCGTAACCACGGAGCGCTTGGCACCCCGCCAGTTTCGTGGAACCGCGCACGACGTCGGGGAATCGCGGACCGAACCGCGAACCGATCAAATATTGTAAACAAGAGTGGCGTTGGAGTCCGCGCTGCTCTGGGCTCTGAGTCTCAGCCGCCGCGCCACGAGGCAAACAGTGCGTCTGTCCTTAGCCTCTTCTGCGTTCAGCACCTTTGCCCGGCGACAGTTCGCCTCTGGATCTGCCTCTGGGTCCTCTGAGGCTCCTTCCTCCTCCAGGAATTCCCTTGGTTCTAGGGTCTCCCACGTCTCTTCTCTCTTGGCTCCCTCCTCGGCTGTAGAACCTCTTCTGGGCAGACTGTTCCATCGAGTGTTTTTGACTCGTTTCCCTCCTCCCTCATCAGCGGCTCATCAGGGAGTGAGCGAGGGAGCAGTCGATCGGCCTCGTCGCCGTCAGTTGTGCTCCCAAGCCTGTATTGTACCGCGTTCTAAACTGTCCAGTTTGACGGCGGCGGCGCGGCGAACGTCGCGCGGGATTCGAAACCTGTTTTCGCCTCCTCCCGCGAGTCGAGGCGCGCGGATGGGCGAGCGAGTGGAGGGCGCCGGCGCGAGGAGCGCGAAATTCATAGTCATAATAACAACAGCAGCACAATAATAATCGACAGTCGACGACCGAGGATCCCCGAGGCCTTCTTGACGCCGCCGCCGTCGAGTTTGGCCCACTGCGGCCGACCGCCGCGGCGACGTCGGGATTGAACCGGTTCTTTCGAGAAGGAGGGCGAGGAGAGAACGTACCTAAAAGTTGCTTGTTTTCGAACACACACCGACAGCGACGATCGCAGAGGGCGCCGCGTTTTGAGGAGCGATCGTCGGCAAATATCGCCGGTTTTCGGGAAAACAGCCGGCGGAAGACAAAAACGGCGACGGTGGAGGTGAACGGAAGGAAGAGGTTGGCTGGGACGTGGAGTCGGGATCGGGAGGAGGTGAGATTGAATTGGAGCAGTACGGTAGGATATGTTTTTGGGCCGAGGGCAAGATCAGGTCAAAAGAAGGGAGTGAAAGCGCTGAGCCCCAGAGATCAGAAGCTGGAGAAACCACCTGAACTATATTCGATTGCCAGGAAAAAGATAAGCCAATTTCGTTTCCAAAACGCCTCCTCTCCCTCTTCCCACTTCCAGGCGTCCAGTCCAACAACCACTCAAAAAATGCAACAAAGTTCCGGCTTCAAATGAGAATTTGTTTTTTCGACGTTTCTCAACTCGGCAAAACCGAGATTGGGACTAGATTGTAGCGGCTCTAAATCTGCATCTGGGAAACAGGAACAGGTTTTGCGGAAGAGCTGGGGGTTACGGTATTTGATTAGAGTGTTATTGGGCGTGGGAGCGGCTCTTGGGGTGCATTGATGTACAACGAGAGTTTGTGAGTGCTAAGAAGCAAAGAAACCCCAGAACTAACGATAAATTGTTGCAATTTTCCGCGAATTTCGCCATTTTGAGAGGTGATTCCTAAAGCGAACACCAAAGCCACTTCTCCGGAGCGGAATCCATGTTGTTTTCAGACGGAATCAGGTCCTCTCGATGCCTACATTAACCATCTTTTGTGCATGCAAAAGCAAACGAAACCGAGTAAAACCGGTTTTCGGAAATTGAATACTATTAACACATTACTATACTGCAAACGCCGGCGTCCAGGGCTTGGGAGACCCGGGGAAGGAGGAACCTAGGAGGACCGTTGTTGAACTGCCTGGTTTTGTCCCTCGGAGTGTCATCCCCGTTTCGCGAAACCAAGACGACCTCTCTTAACGCTGCAATGCACCTTGGACCCTATCCCTCGTGAAAACATCCGGTTTCGATCTACTTCCATTCTCGTGCAAGAAATAGCCTTATCGAATTAATAGCAGGAGCAGCATAATCTGAATACAGGCGTAGAGAATACTCATCTTGCTTCCCAGTCTCCTGGAGAATCCACCCTAACCCGAACACCCACACCCCAAACCCTGCCTTTGAGCGACTTTCTTCTTGCTTTTTATCACCCTAATGACCCCCCAAACCTCGCCGTAAATACCAATCTGCAAACAATGCCCCAGAAAAGCCTCTTCTCGGCCCATTCTCTATCAAAAAACCCCCCTTTCCTCCGTTTCTTCGACGTCACAACTTCGCGTGTGGCGCGAAACATGATCGGCAACCTTTGTTCGCCGCGCGTCCCGCAAACAGCAATTTTAGAACCAAAGGAGCCACCAAGAAAAAGTTTTCAAATTGTCGTTTATAAGCCAAAAATAAAAAACTTACGCCGCATAAATAATGATTAGCGCACGTTCGTTGTTTTCGGAAAGAAGGAGGAGAGAAGGGGAGCAGATCAGAAGAGGAGTCTTCGTGTGGGAGTCGAGGAGGAGGAGGACTGGAATGTCCGAGCGAGAGAACGCTTTTCACGTAAGCGCTTTTGGGGGTGGCGGGAGGTGAGGCCACGGGGGTGACTGGAAGGGTTTGGCTTCAGGAGAGTCAGAAAGGCATGGGAGGGATTAAGAGCCCGATGAGGTAGATCAGGAGAACACCTTAGGCGGTGCTAGGGGCTCTGGGCTGGGAATTCGGAGTTGGACAGGTGGAGCCACAGGCGATCCGATCTGGCCAAGAGCACAAAATAAGAATTTTCTAGGCGTGAAATCAAAACCTTAAAACCAAACCAGAAACCGGTTTCCCATTTCCGACCACCAGACGGTCGAGCGGCTTTTCAAATCTGGATCTTTTGACGTTTCGACCGCAAGAGAGATCTCGATCAGATGCGTGAGGTCACGCAGAATTCGGCCAAAGCTTAAACCCGGTCTAAGCATTCGAAAATCAGATTGTTCACACCAAAAAATATCTTTTATGACGTCGGGACGAGATAAGATTATCTCCATGTAGTTTAGAGCAGATCGGATCGTAGAGTTTGGTGTTGGAGAGCTCGAAAAAAGAAATCTTGCGGAAAAATCAGAAATCGGAAAATTCCAAAGCGAATTTTGATAATCACGAAATGTGTTTAGATCCAAAAGAGCTCGGACCAAACATCGAGCGAACGAAAAATGGAGATTATCCCGTCTACGAACCAAACAAACCACGCGTAGTTCGTAGTGTTATAAGCGGTTTTGAATCGAACGCGAAAAATCTCCGGCGACATTTAATCAAGCCGACCAAGCACCAAACGGTTTTGGTGCAGGCGACTCTAGCACGTCAGATTAGGGTTTAACGACAGGAGGACAGCTAATCCCAGGACATCGGATTCAGTTCGCTTTGACACAATTACGTAGATGAGGACTCGGGAGGAGAATCTGGCCGGGTAAGATCAGAGCTGTGCACGTCATGTCATCCTAATCCACCTTTGGATTAGATCGCATTACTCATAGGTTACAAACGCCGAAAAAGAAAATCCGAGGCTAGGAGAACATCTTATCTCATAAACTCAAATCCCGGTCATAAACATCGCGACGAGATCAGCGAGATCAATCGACTAAAGAGCGGTTAACCATGCTCTCCGACGTCTTGCGGCGGCGAAACCGGTTCGCTTGTTTTGTCCAACCCGAGTTTTTGGGTTCGGGCGCTGTTTGGAGCGCCGGCGGAAGATGTAACAAAAACAACAGCAAGAACAGCGACATAACTCCCTGGTGGCCGGTCCTTCCGTAGGAATGGACTACCGTAATCCCCCGTCGCAACAGTTCAAAGAGTTCAAGAAATTGCCACTTAGCCCAAAATCGAAACGCCGAAAAGTCGCCCCGACCGTTACTAACCGCGGCGGGCGCGCGTCCGTCAAAAAACGAAATGACAAAAACGCGTTCGGAGTCAAGGCGCCGGGGGTTCCGCGCAAAGTACAATACGTAGATCAGGCGACGACAGTATCCCCGGCTCCTCGTCTCGACTTATCGCCCAACTCATCTCTCTCTCGAGGCGCATGAAACTCTCTTCTTCGGTCTCCTCTTACAACGTGACCTTTCCGCGCGAGGTCGCAGACCGGTTTCTACAAAAACTGCGCCGAGACAGAACGCCCGGAGGAAAGGGGCGAAGGCGAACGAAGAAGACGTTCTTCGGCGCTCTTCTTCGCTTCTCAGAAGACGTTTCTTCGATTGACGCAAACGCCGCCGAATCTACAAAATTCCAAATTTAGCTCCTCTTTTGTAGTCCGCACCCGAGTCCACGTTCCGCGGGCTCCCGAGGATACAAAGGACTCCCAGGCTTCTCCAAGCCCACAACGTGGGGTTTCGCAAGAAGGCGAAATTGGTCTGGCGAGGACGTCATAGAACCACGACGCATAAGACGCCGGCGGTGCGAGAAGAGACTCCCCAAACTGGAACTTTTTGGGCAGTCGACACGCGCAAATACAAAAATTTCGCGCATTAATTACGCAATATCAGTGGAGGAGAGAGGAAGGCGAGGGAGGCGAGCGAGGGAGGCGAGCGAGGGGACTCCTTCGCCCATTTCCTTGATTGACTCCTCTTCCTCGGGCGATTCTTCCGAACTCACTCCACGCTAATTGTTGTATGGGAAAGGGCATTGACCGCGTTACGGTATGGACAGGAGATCCAGGAGGACGCAAACCAGTCCGGGAGGAATTGGGAGTCCATTTGTCGGATTCTTAATTCGGAGGTCGGCACGGAGACGCGTGTTTTGGGGATTTGGGAGGCGAGATAAGGTGCGCGGTTACTGTATTCCGTCTGGAACTGAGATCCAAAACGTAGTCAATTATGGAATCGAACAGAATGTAGATACAAAAGGAGTTCAAAGCGCATTCGCGGGAGAAAAAGAGGTCTCGGGATACCGTAAGAATCAGTTTTCCAAAGATCCAGAGCTTCATCTCGCCTGCACCTCTGGCCGGGTTTAGCTCTCCTATACTACTGTTTTCAACTGCTCTCCAACAGCTCCCAAGTGCACTAACAAGTTTCATAAGCCACTCCTGATTATTCTAGTCCCGATTGTAGCAGTGACCACCCGGCCGCCCTACAATCCCTTGATTGTTTTCGAAGAGCATAGTAAGACCAAAGTTTTGTTACGTGGCCGGGAGCCAAGAATGGAGTCCGAGGAGGCCAATCTTTGGTCAGATAACGGCGCGTTCCGGGGTTTCTTGTGGGACGGATAATGACTTCAGGTGTGAAACCCGTCAGCTGCAGCGAACGCGTGGATTGGGAGGTTTGGGGAATTAGGACAACACAAGAACAGCGCGGAATTCCAGATTTTGGAGAGGTGACGTCATTCGGGAGAAATGCTAAATTTACCTATTAATGCACATACAACACGCAACATTCCGTCATTTGTACGGGAGAGATACAAAAAGGGGGACTTTGAACTGCTCTGGAATGAAACTTTTGAATGCCTTGTAGGCTTGGAGTCCTGTGGGAATCTCTAGAATGGGATTCCGGTCAGTTGAGAAATTGCAAACGAGGTTTTTTAGCGGAAGCGGTTTTTGATGCTCGAGGCCTCAAGATGCAAGCAAAGGTCCAGGGATGACCCGAGATTCCCATTCAACCACGTTTCCACGAAACTTTTTCCGCACGAATGCCGCAAACCAATCAAACTTAATTGCACCGATGTTTCTAGTTTGAGTCCGGGAGCTCGGGCTTTGAACCCAGAGTTTATGAATTCCGCGAACTCATCATTTCGTCTTGTTTTGCCAAATCTGGCGATGAACTCTGAATTCCGACGTGCCAAAGACCACATCTCGGCTTAACTAGTGCTGAGTTTCCTCCTAATCTCGTTTCCTGCCTTCCTCGGCAACACCAAACCCAGTCTCAAAAACAATTATTGCCACCGAGAGGCTTCAATTCCGGACGGGCGACAGTCATCCACCATACAAGTCCTAAGCATTCCGCTAAACTGCGAAACGCGATTAAGACCGATCGAGACAAACGGAATTAGCGTTTGAGCGCGTAAAGTGGTTTAACCTGGGAATTGTTTTGCCGGCGAAACTCCGAAATCAATTTGCCTAAAACCCTCAAGCAACAAAGGACATGCTAACCTCGGCAAATCCCCTCCGAACCCCTTCAGCAGCCAGCAGCAGCATCAATTCCGAGTGGCTGGACCTTCTTCGACCCTCCGGCCGAACCGGCATCACAAATAAGGAATAAAGCTACTCCAAACCGCCAAAAGAGAAACTTCTCAATCCATAGCGTAGGGGGAGGGAGGGTCCTCCTCCCCTCCTTCCTCCACTTCTCCCCCTCCCGATGTATAATCCTCGATTGCGCGCGTGAGTGGCACGCGCCCAGCTTCTTCTCCGGCCCTCTCGCCGCTCCAAGGAGTTTCAAACCGACGCGTGTCAAATGGACCCAAATAGCCTCAAACTCCTCTCCTCCGGCGCTGTTTCCTCGCCTCCTCTCGCTCGCCCGCACTGCATAACCATGCGTGCTGCGCGCGGGAGGGCCACGCGCCCTGCCTCCTTCCCGAACTCCCTCTCCTCCTCTTCCCAATGTCTCTGTGCAATAATAGATTGTGGGCCCCCAATCCACTCGCTCGGGGCCAAATCGATGGGGGATTTGCGATGGTTGGAGTAAAATTGTAACTGAAAAGCCATTAGGCTATTATTCCCTCTGCCCGAGAGCGCGCGAGCCCAAATCAAATAGCAAATGGTTTGAGTGGGGGAGGTCTACTCCCTCCACTCGGCGCTCTGTGTGGCCACGACGGAGGACCTCCGGAGGGCGCGCGAAGGAAGAATCCGGGCGACGGAGGAGGGAGGAGGAGGAGCCAAGAACCCGGGCTCCTGAGAACCCGCGAAGAGGGAAAAAGCGCTATTTACTCGCCAAGCTGCATAGTAAACGAATTAGAACCTATTAGGCTAAACTCGATTAATGACAAGGGGTTTGTGGTGCGAGAGATCCCAGCGAGGATGGGAGGCGGAGGAGGGGAACGGGAGGGAGGAGAAGGGCGAGAACGTCCTTGTACGTCAAGTGTCGAATATAACGCCCGAGGGGAGCAGGAGAAGAAGAAGACTGAGCAGGGGGATAAGGAGGGAAGAGGAGGTAAACACGTTTCACGATGGGAACGAGAAGCCCCGGAGATGAATAAGTTAGGATATTAAAGAGCCTAATCGGGCGACGACGCCGTCGAGCAGCAAAATATGTTTTATCGAATTTGGCTCCGCGAGAAGTGCCCAGATTCGAAGACTAAGACTTCCTAGGAGTGGGCAATGAGGCGCAGACGGCGTTTGGGCGAAGGTTTTGTTTGGGGGAAACGGGAGGGTTACGGTGGATTGGGCATTTAGGAAGTCGGGGTTTCGGGAAACGCCGGAGCCGCTAAGAACTGATTCGAGCTCATTTTTGGAACTCAGACTCTGAGCCGCTTACTTCGGCTACAGATGAAACGGGCTTCGCACAAACCTCTCGCGCGGCTGCCATAAGCCGACTGTAGGAATAGGTGCCGTGTACAAACTTCTCCGAATCATAATGGATCTGAGATGGGATTACGGCGAACCGAAATGCCACCGACCAGCGTCACGTTCAAATCCGGACGGTTTTGTAGTTTTAAACCTTAGAAGATCTTTGAAAAATCTCCGACAAATAGATCCGACGTCGGGGAGCCAAAGCCGCTTTCGGCCACTTTTAAAGAGCTCCTCGGATCTTATGGAAACACCTCGATTTTCTGCAATTGGTCTCCATACTTCTTAGAACCAATTTTGGCCTCGAATCTCAAAGATTACCTCCCTTCGGCGAACCCAGTTCTAAGTATGACTGACGACCCGAACCATCCAAAGCCTCCAACATCGATTTTGGTTTCGAATTCTCTTCCGTTTGGGGTTTTTGCGTAAACCGAAACCGGAGACGCTCATCTCCGGTTTCAGATACGCAAAAACGGAGCATGGATATAACGAGGCGAAGAACGACGAGAGGATTTGGAGTTTGCATGCGGAATCCAAACTAGAAAAATGTCGTTCTCAGGCTAAGGCTTCAAAAACCAGAGTGGCGTTTCTGTGGAAGCGGTTCCTGGGAATCAGGAGCGCGTGGACGGCCAGCAGCCGAGCAGCTCACGTGGATGAGGGTGGTGGCGTGAGGGCCAAGGAAAGAATAGCGAAGTAAATAGAACCGCGGCATTTTCGACGGAAATGCAATTCGCAATTTTTGTTTTCTGGTTGCTTATTTGCAGGTGCAGGCGAGAGAGGAATGTTTGAGGGGTTTCCGGAGAAGGGGGAGAGAGGGATCTGAAGCGGGGGATCTCAGTATACTGTAGTCCTCATTGATTAAGCTTAGAAATATGGCTTCCTGTAGCACCCGAGGAATCTTAGAATATGCTAATTACTGTTTCTGGGTAGTAGCTCTTCAGATCTTATAAACCCCATGGAATCAGCTTGACCCGATTCTGGTGATTGCCTCAAAACAAAAACAAGTGTTTCTTGTTGTCGTCACATATTTATACCTCCCAAAAATCAAATTTACCCCGAAAATAGAACACGTAACATACTAATCACGGCGTCACAAACAATAAACAGAACCCGGGGCTGTTTGTTTCCCAAATTAGGCCAACAAACAATAAATCCCCGATCAAAGGTAAGTTCAAAGATTCGTCAGGAATTGGCGAATGTTTACGCGAGGAAACGCGTAGCCAGGAATCCAATTTTCTTTCATTTTCACCCGTTGTAAACATAAAAATGGCAAAGAGCAAAGTTACGTGTTAGTACAAAAGCGGTAGTTCTTGGAGGTGATTGATGGTCGCTGGAGGGTTGCCAGAGCGCTTGGAGACGCGTGGGGCTGTACGCGTGACAGTTCAAGGTTGCGAATGACCGTTCGAAGGACCGCACGGGTTTACGGTAACTTATAGGAGAATTTATAGGGAAGATCGGGAGTTCGGAAGAGTCAGATTTTGGGGAAATCGATGGACGGGTTGCGGGAGATCTCAGTCGCAAAGTTCAATATAGAAAAATTCAATTTTTGAGATGTTCTCGGGGAGAACGGTTCTTCAATGGGTGACTTCCTGTTTCAGAGCGATTAATCACGGCTGATTTGGAAGTTTGAAGTTTGGTAAACTGGAAAAGTGACCAACGGAATTGCTCGCGGCAAAGCCATGTATCTTGCAGTCACGGTTAGCGAGCGTGAAGTTCTTGCGGTGAGCGGCTTACGGATAAAAACGCCAGAAATCGTCCGGCGATCCGCGCGGCCGCAACGTCGCTAGCAAGCCAATGCAAACCACGGCAGCTCCGAACCGTGGCAGCGATGGCGAGCGAGAGGAGCCTCTCGGACGTCAGATGGCGGCAAGCGAATTTCAAACTTCTGTCCCGGCGACAAGCGCCAGGTTTGCCTACAGAATCATCGGGTTCCGGCGTCCATCAACACCGCTGGCGAGCGCAAACTTCAACGGCGCCTAATCGGAGCGGTTTGGTGATCGGAGATGGCGAGCGAGAGGGGCGCTTCAGAATCTGCACTTCCAACTTTGGCGGCGACGAACGCGCTTCCAAGCAGCGGAAAACGGCGCGTCCGATTAAAAATGTGGCATAGAAGCGATCGAGCTGCCGCGATCTTGCGTACTTCTACGCCTATTACCTTGCTATTCCGGACAAAATCACAAAACCTACTCACAAAATCCCTATTTCCACTGACCCTAGAATCCAACTTGCCCACACACAAAAACGAACACAACCAAAAATTCTTTAAAAACCAGTAAAACCAATCACTTCTCTTCAAAGTGATGATTACAGTCGGCGGCGTTATTCCTGCCAGAACCCTTAACTTCAACCCTTAACCCCAACACGTCGTCGGGCACAGCGCGGCGCCGTCAGCGCCTAACAGTACTGGTTTCGAAGTTTCCATTTTACTCAAAACATGTTGACGATCACAAAAACAGGCCCAATAAAAATCGCCGTCTCTTCAGAATCTCCTCCGGGCTCTCGGACCCTCCTCGAGTTCCTTAAATACGTATTTTTGCGGTGTGCTTTGTAAGACATAAAACAGGTTACGGTAACAGTTACGGTATGTGAAGGAGAGAAGCCGTTGCCAGGAAAGTTCAACGCCAAAATCTGATCGCCGGCGATAGCGAAACATGACAATTTAATAACCAGTTTTCGGTAAAAAGTGGAGTCGAGGTGGGTCGGTGGGAAGAGGTTGGGTGGCTCGGTTAGGATGGGAGTTATCGCCCCCGTTCACCATAAAACGACCCTGAAGGGTCTCGAGTTGAACTTTTGTTTTCGAAACGTTGCCGCTCCCCGGCGAACCAATCAGCGTTCAAACGCCGCCGCGAAGATGGAGAGATGGTAAAGTTACGAAGTTAGAAGTTAGACCGGTTGACGCGAGGAGCCGACGATCGAACCGCTGCCGAGTTAGGATGACGAGTTAGTGTTTGACCTTGTTCGATACATACAGACGGCCAGGACGGACTTGTTTGTAACTAACTTACTTGTTTGGGAAACAGGGCGCTGGCCGGGAAACTTGGCAAAATAAGGAAAGACATGGTAAAGCAAAGTTTGGGGTTTGGGAACGTGGGGAGCGGCAAGTTTTGGAGCAAGGAACTGGGAACTAGGAGAGTGGGGAGATCGTTTTGGTCATGTATCTGTTTCCGGGAATAACCGAAATCCAGAATGTGGACTGTGGAAGGCACGGATCCTGGGATATTAGACGGGTAAGCTTCAGCGGTTCGATTACGTTATGTGAATCCGAGTATTTCTGGACTTGTTGAGATTGACCGATATGAAGAGGGTTGCTTGTCTTAGTGTGAAAGCGAGAGAAGCACAAAACAGCCATCCTTAGTTTGGTTGCCTACCTAGGAGGCCCAGTCTTATCACTGGAAAGATTCATCTGTGCTCGCCATTGACGGTTTTAAGATGTTTGAAGCTAGGTTCTCTAACTGTTTCCTAGAACGTTCAGAACAACCATAACGGCGGGCCATCCACCCAAAAGCAAACTCGACCTCCTCCACGGAATTCGTAGTTTTTCCCACCTAATCACTTTATTGCACTCTCTTTTGTCCCGTTTTTAATCGGCGTCAGTTTCATGGCGGCAGTTCCTGTTTGCAAACTGGAACTCTGCAAAACCGGTTTCTGATCGAAACCGTGGATAAGAAGGGTGTCGGAGTGTGTTTTGGGATGCGGCCGACCAGAAACTAGGAGAGCAGTTCAGCGATGCTTCTTTGCCTTGCCGTGCTTCTGATTCCGTTGCGATGCCACAGAAATTGCCTTTTTGTGCTTATCACTACTCGTTAAAAGGACCTTTACATACCCGTCTTATCTCGCTGAGTTTCTTATAAACTCAGAACCGAAAGGAGTCGTTGCTAGGGGAATCACAGCGCACCGAACCTCCGATCTTTCCTCTTTCTCCTGCACCTCCCAACCAGATCTGCTTCTCAACCCCAAATCTCGCCTCCCCTCTTTCCCCAAACTATTATCGGGCTGCGTGCCACTCCAGTTTACACTCGATTCTATCGATCGATCGCGTGAAATGCGACGATTACAAGTGGTCCCACGAGGCGAGCTGTCGCGAACGTCCACGGAGGCACCGCTAACTGTCGCTTCTGTGCTATTTATTAGGCTTCCAGTGGTGCAGTTGGAGATTCGATCGCATTCTGGACTGTTTTCCTAGGAGCTGATGCTGTTTTCTATTCTTCGCGAGGTCAGAAAACAGCGAAGATCTCTATTTCCCAGATCTTTAGGAACGTTCTTGTCCGCTGGGAGTGGAATCAGTCCGGAACTCAATTTAGGTTATCTTGCGCTGGGATCTTTGTGGTTTCAAACGCCGAACCTTGTTGCTTTCCAATTAGATGGCTCGAACTGGGAACACTGTTTAGGATCTTGTCGAATGTCGTTTCGAGACCTCTAACTATTCAGGCAAAATAGAATTAACTGATTTTATCATTTCAAACTCGCTAGATTCCTCCAACACCTTCTGCAGGTCAAACAAACTTCGACCCACAAAATGGACTTTAAGTTGTTTACTCCCCTGCCTAGATAAACTCGCGATTCTCGCCATCTTCCCCGGTCTTAGGTCATTCCGTGCCGAGTCAACGTTTACCTAGATCTAACCTAAACTAACCCAACGCTATCACAGAACCGTCCCAAACCGATCATGTCGTCGCTGGCCGCCGAACTCGCCTCTCTCCGCTCGGAGATCGCCGAAACCCGCGAGGTCGTCAAGGGACTCGTCTCCCTCGTGAAGGCCCACCTCTCCTCCGAGGCCGCCGTCGAGGCTCCTAAGCCTGTGGTCGAGGAGAAGAAGGAGGAAGTCGCCGAGGACGACGACCTCGATCTCTTCGGCTCCGACGACGAGGAGGACGATGAGGAGAAGAAGCGCATTACCGAGGAGCGCTTGAAGGCGTACGCCGAGAAGAAGTCGAAGAAACCCGGCCCGATCGCCAAGTCCTCCGTCATCCTGGACGTGAAGCCCTGGGACGACGAGACCGATCTCGCTGAGATGGAGAAGCTCGTCCGCTCCATCGAGCAGGACGGTCTTGTGTGGGGAGGCGCGAAGCTGATCCCCCTCGCCTTCGGCATCAAGAAACTGCAGATCATCTGCGTTATCGAGGATCTGAAGGTCTCCGTCGACGACCTCATCGAGAAGATCACCGACGACTTCTCCGACCACGTAAGCTCAAATCACGAGGAATTAAGCAAACTGAGGCTGTTTGTTTTAGGTGCAAAGTGTCGACATCGCTGCCTTCAACAAGATCTAAACGGATTTTGTTCCTCAGGTGTTGATTGTTTGTTGTTTTGAACTTGGTTAATACATATTCTGTTACTCGACGCCCCTTGTGAAATGCTCAGTAAATTTCTGTTTACTGTTTTCGACGAGAGATTTTGTGGGTTAAACACATTAGTTCAAGTTCAGAGATTAAGCAGGGCTCCAATCCTAAAGAAAGCCAAAGATTTCAGGTCCAGAGAGACCTGCGCCGTTTAAACCAGAATCACCGTCCATCACTTGTTTACTCGGAACTCTCGGTCCAGACTTTTTTACATTTAGTGATTAATGCATCTGTTTTCGGAGTTTTCCAAAACAAACAGCCGCCAGAAGGCGAATTCTAATCTTAGAATCTCCGCCACACAATCACCCAACTCACGTTCAATCGCCAGTCTGTGAACTCGACTTCCAAAGTCCGAAAATTCCAGCGTCTGCACTTCTTTACACCCCATTTCCTCCCGGGATCAAGCTGCAAGCAAGTGAAACATCTGCTGCCGACATGTGAATGACGTTGTTAACACTTTCGCTTCCGAGCGCCGTTTCGATGAATAACAGCCGCCTGCGTCATGATATAAAGCGAAAGTAAACTTGTTCGTTTCAAGTTTGTTTCGTTCCGCATCCGGAGCAGATGTGTATCTCGAGCCAGCAACTCTGGACGAGGTAGTCATCCAGTCTTGGCCCGTGCTTGCCTCCAACAAGTTACATTGGTCGCGCTGAGTTTCAATGTTTGATTTGATTCCCCAAACCACCCCCGAATGGATCCTGAGTCACGTTCCCAACCCACTCCTCTCATCTCGCGGATCTCGATCAACCCAACTTTGTTTGTTTTCATCCCCTCATTTTCCGCTACACGACGAAACTGATCAGATCTCCGAGTTCCGCTCCTCCTCG
Source organism: Steinernema scapterisci (assembly GCA_000757745.1). Taxonomy (NCBI): domain Eukaryota; kingdom Metazoa; phylum Nematoda; class Chromadorea; order Rhabditida; family Steinernematidae; genus Steinernema; species Steinernema scapterisci. The sequence continues at coordinate 261,912 of KN166309.1, forward strand.
TCCTCCCCTCCGGTCTGCACACCTCGCCGCAGATCAAGTTGGACTCGTCGAGCCTGGTTCCCGAGCCCCTCGATCGCCTCGTCCAGCTCGGGATCTCCTCGGGAGGATGCCGCCGGCCAATCGCCGCCTCCGCACCTTTTTGCGGCGCCATGTGTTGTTCTCGGCGCGGCCGCCGCCGACTTCGCTTGCGGCTTTTTGCGGCGGCGTCATCCCGGAGATCTCCGAAATCTTTTGATTTTGCACTAAACTCCTTTTCGTCGCTTTCGCTAGTGCTGCTTTTGCTCCGGGAACTCCTAAAATCGATTTCAGCGAATCCACGAACGAAGAAGAAATGGCCGATCTGTTCACGTCGCCGAGCTACCACCATATCTCGCCTCTCGCGCGCTCGCGCTCCGATGCGCGTGCTGCTTCCATGATGCGCAGGTAAGTCGTTTGAGAGGGTTGGAGCTGTGAACGTACGTGAGATCACGAAAATCCAGGATTACTGTAGGTTTTTGAGCTCTGTTTATCACTTCGAAGGCATCGATAAACATATAACGTTCGGTCTGCCCAAATCGTGATGCAAACGCTAAAAACCAATTTCGAATTTTCGATCTGCGTTAATGACTTGATTTCAAATTCCAGGTCTCAGTCATGCAGCGTGAACACCGGATTCACTCGTCCCAGCTACGGATACGGCGGTGGCTACATGTCCCGATCTCTCTCTCGCTGCGGTAAGCATTCGTCTCCCCTTTCTTCTTACTAATCGCCATTACAACGTTCTGGGAATTTTTTAAACTTTACGAACGTGTTGACAAAGTGGTGACGGTGGTTGGTCTGCACGGGTTGGAACGGGCCATTGGGAGGCGGGTGATCGATTTGGTGCTGTTCGGGTAATTTGCAAAAAAGTTGCAAAGAATGATTCGTTGTGCATCCCGTTTTCGAATTTAATGCGTGCATTTCCAATTTCAGGATCGACTCTCTTCGGCCGAAGCCTGCACAACTCCGCCGTCGGCGGCACCCCTCCACTCCACACCGTCGGAGTCCAGCGCAGCACTCCCCACTTCTCCGACAAATACCCCTACGTTCGCTATTCTTACGGTAACACCGACACCGGCCTCGCCATCCTCGCTCAAACTGAAACGGTAAGTGCATCGTTCTATGCTACGTTCTATTATAATCCCATCGTTGTCCTCTTTAGACCAACTCGGGTCACTACAGCGTCAGGGACATCGGAACGAAGCGCTGGCTCGAAGGCAAACTGAACGCGTACAACACCGGCCTCTTCCACCGTCCGTCCTATGGAAACCGCGTCGAGCGTCCGATCGCGCCCCAGCGGAACTACGTCCGTTACATGCCCGTCGACGACGCCGTGGACATGTTCAAGAAGCGCTGCATGACCGTGGGAACGTTGTCCAAGTACTGGCTTTCGCCCTCCACCTGGGCCTCTCGGCGCGAGAAGGAGATGAACCTGAGCTCGGCCACGGCGCAAGGAAACTATTCCTACGCCTCGCGCTACTCGCGCCCGTCGTATTCGTCGCTTTCCACCCGTCGTTACTGAAGATTTTGTTCTAAAGAGTGTTTTCGAGTGTTTTGAAACGTTTTATGGAAAAGTCTTGTCTGCTAATAAAGTGCATTCCTTATACTCTCGAACTCTGTCCACGAATGTCCTCGCATGCCCTCAGCTGTCTCCTCTTCGTAATTGAAAGGCTCGTATTCGTAGATAGTGTTTGTGGAAAACAGCTGTGGGAGATTAACGCGATAGCGGGGATTCGGCGACCGAAAAATCAGGGATTAATGAAGTGCTACAAACTCTTGCACAGAAAGGGCAAAACAGGCGGGTAAATTGCGCATTAAAACGTCAAAACATTAAGAAATTCGAATCTTAAACTTTAAGATTACGTGGGACTTACCTCCATGTACGCGTGGACAGCTTGGGAACGTTTCCCGGAAAGACACACCTTTTCCGGAGAGCATAAAAGCGGCGAGAAGAGCTGCGGGAGATTATTCTTGTCAACTTGGCGCTTGTTTCGCGGTTCAGCTGAAACGATGGAACTTGAAAACGCGACTTTCATCTATGGCTCCGAAGTGATCGGACGAGGAGAGCCAAATAATGTGGATCTTGGCGTCGGAGCCACTATCCAGATTGTATGCAACAATAGGATTACGGTAGCTAACGGCCGTTTTTCAGCTCGCAACGGCGGCCGTTTTCCTCGGTATCTACAACGTTTACCTGATCAAGGAGATGACCATCTTCCATTGCGCCTTCGGATGGTTCTGGGCGAGTCGGACGATCGGAGAGATTGGCGCCAATTTCGTGCATTTGGTATATTCCGGCCCCGTTACGCTGATGTAAGCGGATCGGATCGGCTCACAACCTAACCAGTGCACTTTTTAGGCAGCCGTCCTGGATATCTCCACAAGCCGGGATCGTCGCCTTCACAATCGCTTATTTCTTCGGGTGCCACGCGTGCGCGATGCACCAGATCATCTCCTTCAACCGCATGATCGCCGTGTGTTTTCCCCTCAGATACCGCTTCATCTTCAAAAAACGCGTATGCAAACTCCTAATCGTCGCGATTTGGGTCGAAGCGTTCTTCGTTATGATCTTCTACACAGGTAAGTCAGTTTCATGCGTCCATATTCGAAGTGCTCCATTTTAGCGGTTCCGTGCAACCAACTCGGCTTCAGTCCGACGTTCTACGAATTCGTCTTCGTCAAGTGCCGAGCTGGAATGACCCGCGATATCTCCATCGTGGGTACTGTAGTCAACCGCGTTTGCTGGGTGATTTGCGGATCCACGATCGTGTTTGACTCCATCACGCTGTACAAGATTGTCCAAATCAAGGTGAGCAGGAGAATCGAAACGCGGGAACAACGGCAGTATTTCAGCAATCCGGCCTTCGGCAACAGCAGAACTTCAAGCGCGACGTCCGATTCTTCGCTCAGGTCAGTTCTGAAATCGAGTTTCATTTAGAATCGCTCCATTTCAGACCACAATCCAAAACCTCACCATGATGACAACACTTACCGTAATCGTGGTGGTCAACAATTCGTCTTCAACGGCACTCGTGATGAATGCCTTCGCCCTTAATCTCCTCCTCGTCACCCACGTCAACAACGCGTACGGACTTCGATCTTTGGCTTGCATAATTTCCATTCTTCAGGCTTGCTCTTATATTGTTCAATCCAGAAGTTCGAGCGCGATTTTCCGGCAAAGTCTCGTCTGTATCTACCACAGCTGTCAGCGTCAAAGAATCCAACGTGTCGCCTGTTCGTTCCGACGACATGTGGTGATTCTGTTCAGACAATCGTAGTCTTAAACCTTTCCTGTGACGCATAAACACTCAAGACATGGGATTATGACACTCGCACCATTGTGGCATGTCAATTCATTCGAGACCCGACCGGACGCACGTAGATCCTCCAAAGTCCACGTTTCAAGTCACATGGCTTTTCGCGACATGCACTTGTCTATAGACAAAGAGATCGTCTGTGGTCGCTGAACCGTAGTCTGCGGTCATTCCAGGTGGAGTGGAGCTTCGGGTCGGTCGCTCCGCTTTTGTCCGCTCCGTTCAGCCGGTTGCTATTGGGCGCTGGACCTTGGAGATAGAGCACTGCCTGCTGGGAGCGGCAACCTTCGATGTGAAACGAGCCCGGACTTAGGATTGAAAAAATCAGCACCAAGCTAAAAATGTCAACAGGCAACATATATCATGGAAAACAGCGGAAATATTACGCGTTGGTGATGTACGTGACACGAAGCACTTTGAGGGCGAACGTATTTAGTCCGAGCACTGTCGAAGAAGAGTTGTTGACCGCGCTAATCAATGTCAACACGATTATTATTATAATTATGTTTTGGATTGTGGTCTGAAAACATTAAGAATTACAAAAATAAATTGCCGAGTTCCAAGCTACCTGTACAAAAAAACGGCCGCCGCTGCAAGCTAAAAGATATTTATAATCAATACCGTAATCCTTTTCGTTACTTTCCGCCAGTCTAAATAGTGGCTCCGATGCAGAGATCAGCAGTTGTTGGCGTTCCTCTCCCAACTAGCTCCGGACTGAAAACAAAGATTTCGCTTGGCTCTTCCATGCTTCTTGAAGAACCTAAACCTAAAACAACCTAAAACATCAAAAGTTTATTTCAGCAACGTGAATTCTGATATCAGCCCGGCAATGAGTGCGGTTGTCACTGAAGAAGTTCGTTGTTGCATGCAGAAATGGCCAAATTTTTTCCACGAAATGCCGTAACATTTCTGCCGTAAGAGGTGATACATGCGTCGATTAGACCGGAAGATCGGTAAAAAAATAATTGTTGGTTCCAGTTGACAACAAGTTCGTGTATCACACTCCCACAACTGTTTTCTAATGTTTGCTGCCGTAAGATTTCAATCGAAACCGGCGTTATGAGTTTGCTGGTTATGTTGTACAACTGTCAAGAACTTCTTTGTCCCTGATGTGTGTTTGGCGCACTTTGAGAGGTACTCCTTTTTTCAGGAAAACGGCCGAGTTCTGTCAAGCTTTCAAAAGTCGCCAGTTGTTCGTGTGATCACATATTTTATGTACATCTTTTTTTACAACGTCGCACATCCAAATTTCATTGCTCACCAGTTGCTCTTCGATTGAACGGAGATGCTGGCAACTGCGGAAGTCGTGCAATCATTCACCTTCTTGGATCCAAATCGAGCGCGCACCTCCGGATTGAAGAGGATCAAAGCGAGCCTGTAAGCGCAATATTATTCGGGTTCGCAAATTCACAATTGACTTACGCGTTGTTGACGTGGGTGACAAGGAGGAGATTGAGAGCGAAAGCGTTCATCACGAGCGCCGTTGAAGACGAATTGTTGACCAGGACGATCATCGTCAGTGCCACCATCATCGTCATATTTTGGATTGTGGTCTAAAAGAATCCCAGTAGGACAACATGTTTAAGATCGATTTACCTGAGCGAAGAATCGAACATCACGCTTGAAAGTTTTCTCCTGGGAAAGTCCGGATTTCTTGATTTGGATAATCTTGTACAGAGTCAGAGCGTCGAAAACCACCGTCGATCCGCAAACAACCCAGCAGAACCGATTGATCACGGTTCCAACGATCGAGATGTTGCGTTCCATTCCAGCTTCGCACTTGACAAAGACGAATTCATAGAAAGTAGGACTGAAGCCGACTTGGTTGCAGGGAACAACTGAAAATTTCTGTTTTAGATAAAGACCTTAAAAGAAGGTAATACCGGTGTAGGCGGCCATGACGAACAAACACTGAATCCAGACTCCAGCGATGAGGATTTTGCAGATGTTCTTGGTAAAGATGAAGCGGTATTTGAGAGGGAAACAAACGGCTACCATGCGGTTGAAGGAGATGATCTGGTGCATGACGCACGCGTGGCATCCAAAGTAGTAGCTGATTGTGAAGGCGATGATTCCAGCGTAGGGTGAGATCCCGGAGGGTTGCCTGAAGGCCACGAGGTTAGGTTACTACGTCGTAGATCCCTAATCTTACATCATGGTCACAGGTCCTGAATAAAGCATGTGGACAACGTTGGCGCCGATCTCTCCGATAGTTCGACTCGCCCAGAACCATCCGAAGGCGCAGTGGAAGATGGTCATCTCCTTGATCAGGTAAACGTTGTAGATTCCGAGGATAACGGCTGCCGTTGCGAGCTAAAAAATATTTATAATCACTACCGTAATCCTCGTTTTCTCCTTACAATTTGGACTGTGGCTCCAATCCAGATATCGACAGTCGTCGGCGTTCCTCTTCCGATCACTTCGGAACCATAGATGAATGTTTCGTTGAGAGCTTCCATTTCTTCGGGACGGTAGATTCTAATCCTGCAAACAAGCGACTGTAATTTAACAACATAAGCCTTCCCTTATATAAGCGCCAAAGGAGGTGTGTCTTCGGTTTCCGTCCACAGATGGTTTCTTTTTTATAACGCACTTTAAGTCAAGGAATCCTTGTTTTGGTGCGTTGAGCATGGGAACAAAGGGTCTGGGAAAAGAGCTGAGCACCAGTTCATCCCGAAATCAGCGCCCATTGATCCACCATTCAAAGATCGGAATCAAAGCATCCTAATTAGAGACACTTTTATGATTTCGAAGGTTATATGCACTGGACCTTGTAGCACTCTGGAACAAGCAGCGAAAAAGTGAAAACGCACGGGTGATACCCTATTCACTCTTTTGTGTCCTTTGAGAGACTGTTAGCGACGTTCAAAACATCTTCCCACTCAATCCTGATTTCCAGTAATTGATCAAACAAGAAAAACGTACATGGAAACTCTTCCCACGTTAGCAAGTTTCATTACTGGGAAAACGATCCCATAAGCATTCTTCTAGTAATAACTCCTTGGGTGGTTCCATCACATAAGAATTGTCCAAAAGCTTTACGAGGTTCTACACGATAACATGCAATCAACATCACATGTTCCCCGACGATTCTAGGATGAAGAAGGACAATAATGTTGAATAGCCCAGACGTTTTTGACAACCAAAAACCTAAAAACAAGCCATTTCAACAGCTCCTTAACGTGCTGTCTTTTGTCAAAATCTTCAATGCAGCGTTGATTCCAACTAGTATTTTGTTTCAATATATTGCGTTTGAGTGCGCCACCAAAACAAGCGAAAAAATCACCTGTGGAGTATACGTTTTCGTGACCAGGAACCAAATCACTTTTCTGTAGATAGAGTGAACTTACCGTTGGTTCTCTGGAGTTCTTCAGGCCGACGATCCGTTCGCGCTGGAGATCTTCTGAGGGAGCGTCCACGCGCCTTCTTGGGTCCAGGCATCGAGCGGAGGTCGTCAGCAGGGCCAGCTTCCGACTTCAGCGACGATGAGGCGCATCTGAAACAATAATTTGTGTGTAAAATCGGAAAAAAAATCGCTGCAAAGCGAAATTCACGCGATGTTCAAAAAGCCACGATGGAAACTCGTCCAGCGAACTCGCCGCAGGCAAAATAACGAAAATCGCGAACACCGAGGATATTCATGATCGGGAAAATAATGGATCTGTGGATAGATTGGGATCACAGATTAGCGGCAAAAGCGTTGAAACGGGAAACTTCCTACGTTCATCCGCGTCGAATTTATTGGAAGAAATGCACGGATTCGCCTCGATAAACGTGGGAGAGATCCACTTCTCGAACCTTTGCAGATGGCGATAAGGACGGATTTGTGATGATCATCCGATTTCAGGACTGTAATTGGGGAGAACGAGGCTCTGGATCTTCTGAGCGAACAGATCGAAGCTGACCTGGCACTTGGTTTCGCTTTAGACAGTAACGTCTGAAAGCGCCTCAGTCAGTTCCCCAGTGGTTAGACCGGGATCGCCCGTTTCCAGACGTCTTACACTGCAAAGTGTCTCATTCAAAGTCATACGTGCAGATTCTAAAGTGCAAATTAGGGCCATGGATTTTTGTTCGCGGACAGTCTGAAATGGATCCGGCGCGTGCTTAAAAGGGGCCAAATCGAGCACAAGTCAGCCCTTCTCCCCAGAGCGAAGCGGCTGCGTCAACCTCGCCCCAGCACCCTGCTACCCTTCCTCGGCTCCATTTCTTCGTCTCCGCTGCGGTCTGGATCCTGTCTAACTCTCAACATGCGTGTCATCCTGTTCCTGAGCGTCCTGCTCGCCGTCGTCAACGTTGCCTCTGGCGTTCGGTGCTACGCCGTCGATGTCGTTCAGTCGCTGAAGACTGTGAACTGCACCGGAGATTTCTGCTCCAACTTGGACGCCCTCGGGTTCCACGTTGCGGACTGCGGCGGAGATGATTCAAATTTGATTGTGGACAAGCTCATCGAACTTCTTCCGTTTGGTGGACGATTGGTATTGGAGGGACTGAAAACACTTGGTCAGGTCACTGAGATTGTACCAAGATGTGATGTAAGTTCTCCTTCCATCTGCTAATAATGTTTAATGTGACATCATTTTAGCGTACCTACTTCAACAACCAGACGATTCCGAGTGGTCTTGTGACGGAGGCGGTGAATAAGGCGAAAGAGTTGGCGGGGAATCTGAAGGACACATTCCTAGGCTTGCTTGGAAAAAAGCCCGATCCGAAAAATACACCGCCCGAAACGTTGGAACTCTATGCCCAGTGCTGCGAAGGAGACTTGTGCAACGATCCAAGGAGGGAGCCGCAGGATAGGACGACCACCACCAC
>KN166309.1:279397-305502 GCA_000757745.1 Steinernema scapterisci
TTTCGATAAAAGTGCCAGATTTAACCTTTAAAGTTCAAACGAAAAACGCGTATTTAAGTAAATTAGATGATTAAGGTCAATTAAGGGTTAAACGCTCTGACTATTACCTGCACTTGCCGTAATAGACCGGGTTCGAACCTTTCTAAGGTGTACAGCGTCTCGACAAACGTTCTAAAATTCTGAATTAATAGAATTGAATCGAACTCTTAACAACAGAATATTTGTACTTCTCCTAAACCACCTGCGCTGGTGCAAGATTGATCTTAACCGCTTCCATTTAGAATTCTACGTCCTAAATATTCAAAATCTTGAATTCACACTCCCATTTCCGGCGACAGCGTCAGTTAACCTAATCTCTAAAGAACCTATACATTGAGCCAATAAACTCAATCCATAATTAATCGCCGTTTAAGTCAATTTTCTTGTCATGGTTTGTCTTTGTCCTGTTTCAGGGTTTCCACGACTGAAGTGGTCTCTGACTGGGTTTGCCTACGCCTTGATGACGGGGGATTCCCCAAGAGCAACTGATGACGGAGGAAACTTAATTCCGATTATGGAACGGTGTCTGGGTTTCTTGGGAATCTATCCCGGGGAAATATAGTCATGTGCAGCTTTTGTCACGTGAGACCTTCAAAGATGGTAATTGCGTCACGGTGGCCGGAAATCATTAAGTACTCAGACTGCACTGGCCGCAACTGTCAAACACGTCAAGCTTTCTGACTATAAAACGTAGTTTTAACCGCAATATTGTAGTTTCGTGTTCAGAGGGTGATCCATGAAAAATAAGTGCAAACTCAAGTGGTTTTGTAGTCTGCGAATTCTACTTTCTGAGCAACATGACATTATAAGTTCGCGCTCCGTAATAGAATCGTCGGCTACTGGACTTTGCGGTGCTCCTAAATGAAAACACGTCGTCACTTTTCTTGTTACTGCTTTGTTAGTCGATTGTAATCTGGCGTTTCGCACTGTTTCCCGTCAACTTATGAGTTGCGAATATCCAAACATCATCGAAAAAGGTCGTTTTTCCATCGTCATTTTATCGCTTATTTTTTTCCGTGATCTTTTTTGCGGATTTTAGAACTCCTTTTGTGCTGGCACAAGCCGCCTTATGACGGTCGCATGCTTGGGTATATTCCTGGACTTGAATATCGTGTATTTCAACATGTTGAACCCGACCAACTTTTCGTATCCGCATATCACACGTATGCGAATTTGCAGATTTTCCGGCCATGCCGCTTTGACGCTCCAAAGATCGCGCGTTCCCACTTTTGTACTTAATCTGCACGTTGTTTACACGTTTTTGAAGACCTCCAACCACATGTTATAGGCCAGCGTGTACGCTCAATCTTAGATTTGGCGCGAAGGAAATGGATACCGGCGATTCGAAGCAGTATTATGTGGCTTCTGTCATTCTTGTGGTAAACAAATGTTTCACTTTTAAGCAAATTTGAAATCTGATTTCAGATGTCTCTAAGCGCCTTCTCGCTGAACGCGTTCATCCTGTTCTGCATCTACAAACTAAAGGTCTTCTGGAACTTCTTCGGAGCCTTGTGTGCATCCCGTTCCGTGGCGCAGATCATCGGCATGCTGTTGAACATCTTTTATGTGACGCACCTGACTTTCGTGTAAGGATTTTCGCTCTGATGCAGATTTTTAATCATTGTTACAGGTTCCAACCATCCGACAATTCTATAGGAAAATGGTTCGGCCTGATCAACTACATCTTCGACTTCTCCGCTTCGCTCTCCAGCCTCGCAATCGGCATCAACAGATTCTTTGCGATCTGGTTCTTCGCCCAGTACAGGTCACTCTTCCGCAGGACTCACGTCGTGATTTGCGTGGCCGCCATCTGGATTATATCTTTCGCCCTCACCACTTTTCTCGGATGCAGTGCGTTCATTGACTTCGTCCTCCTATGCACCTTCTCTTCTTTCCAGTTGACCACTTCCTCGCCTACGATGCCACGGAATTTGTTTGGATCGCCGTCAACGGATACAGCGGTTGGATCAGTCAGGTCGGGATTGACACCATCGTAACCAGCGCCGCCGTCGTTGTGGATTGCGCCACTCTGGCCAGGATTATCTTCTACAAAACAGTGAGTTCTCGTTTCGTTGCCTTCCATATTGCATCACAGGCAAAGACGACTCTCTCCGCTGGGACAAAATACCAGCGCGAACTCCGTTTCTTCGCCCAAATCGCCTCTCAAAACTTGCTCAGCCTCGCCAATCTCCTCTGTATCCGTTTCGTTCCTTATAACGAAGATCTTATCCGCCAATTCATTCTCAATTTCGTCCTTTGGCTTCTTTCGATCAATCTGGAAGCGTGGGTTTTGATCTAAACGCACATAAGAACTCATTCCGCTGTTTCAGGCTCTTATTCGTAGTTTTCAACCCGGAAATCAGGAAAATGAAGTGCCGCAACACCGTGGTCTTCACAGCGTCCGGACAATAAAACCGAATCTCGATGTTTCCGCTTCGCAATAAAGTTCCTAGGACTCACAAATCAAAGATATTCGATGCTCACGCGTCTTGTGAATCCAACAACGTCGATTCCAGATCGAAACCTATAGAGCAGACACGGCAAATGTGACACGTTCCAGCGGTCCCGGGCGGAAACTCTCGTACGAACATATCCAATTTACGGTATAATTTCGTTTTTCGGAGTTCTTCGTTTCTCCGTGCCTTTTCGCGTCGTCGACAGCTCCGGGCCGCCAAGAATCTCGTGGCTCGTGTCAAATGCCGTTCGAGCCTCGCTGGTGGGTTGGCAAACCCGAATCCGATTCCACTTTTGAGCTTGACCCTTCTTGTTCGCGCGCCACCCGACCAAATCCTAATTTCGCGTTACTTACCGATTCGCATTTATTCGCGTCGTTCCAGGTCAAACCACAGCCATGAATCGAAAGAAGCACCAGCCGCCCAAATTCAAGCCCAACCAGTGCATTATCAGTAAGTCCACTTCCCCCAATTTCCAAATCTCATTTCCTATTTCAGTCCACATCCGGATCATCGGCGGCGAAGCGTGCGACCTCAAGGCGCTGCACCACAAGGTCGGGATGCTGGGCCTCCCGGTCAGGAAGCTCGCCGAGGATCTCCAGTTCGCAACCGGCGCCTGGAAGGGCCAGAAGGTCACCTGTAAGTTGACCGTGCAGAACTGCGTCGCGAAGATCGACGTCGTCCCAACCGCCGAAAATCATCTCTTCAAGGCGCTCAATCTGCCCAACGCGGATTACCGGACGATGGGTAAGTTCTATCACTGCTTCGACCCCACTTAAGAACCTTATTTCAGGCCATTACAAGGGAGACCTAACGTTCGACCAAGTCGTGAACGTTGCGCGGCAGATGCGGCCGCGATCGATGGCCAAGAAGCTGGAAGGAACGGTCAAAGAGATGCTTGGTAAGCTGCAGGTCTCCCTTACTTTTATTCATATTCTTATTTCAGGAACGGCGCAATGCGGAGGATACTCCGTGAACGGACTCAAGCCGGAGCAGATCGTACGCCAAATCAACAACGGAGAACTCGTCGTGCCTGAAGAATGAGTGAAAAGTGGCACCAACATTAACCTTATTTGTTTCCGTTTCGTCTTCAATAACATTGTTCTTTTTTTGTACCATAACGCTGTATAAATTGTCCAGTTGTGGTGATAGATTGATTGTTCAACGTTGTTGGGGAGATCTGGAGAAGTCGGGGACGATGTGGCTTTGGGGTGCGCAGCCGCTCTTCGAGCGGAACGAAGCCACAACTGGGTAGTTTTAGACGGTGCTGGTGTCTGATCCGCTGAAACGTCTCCCAGACGAGAGTTTGTCTCGCCGTCGATGGCGATGTCTCGATGATGATCCGATGTTCAAGCGGTCAAACATACTCAATCGGCGCCATTTCGAAATGGAAATTTTCTCCTGCAACGAAAAAGTTTCGAAACCGTTTGAACTTGAGAAGTAGGATTTGTCGCAATGCGGCGCCGATCGGAGATTTTCGAAATCTTTCGGTTTTTAATTTTCCGAAATTTGTGCTGAAACGCTTAGCAGCCGACCGCTCTTCGGCTTGCTTGGAACCACGAATGAGTGTCTCCACTCTGTTGATGTTATGTCTGAATTAGTCCGTGTCTGTTTTGTCTCACTTTGCGCGAACCCTTTGATCCATGCGTTTCTGGTACATGCGTATTGATTGTATCGCGATTTCCAGATGACAGAAGAGTCCATAGAAGAGGACTTCCACGGCGATGAAGAGCACTTTGAGGGGAACAAGAACCTCCCACTGTGCACGCCGTTCGAAATCAGGGCGGCCGGTGTCCACTTCGAGTTTGAAGTGGACACCGAAGTCTTCATGAAGCCCCTCGACGCGATCTTCACCCAGGACTTCTGGAACGACCAAGGTAAGCTAGTTTTTCCGACATACTCTTTTGAACTTGTCTTGGTGCAGAAAAAGGCTACAAGCAGAAAGCGCATGAAGAGCTGACGAGGGCGCGATCGCTGCACAATGAACTCGTCAGCGCGCACTGCAAGGCCGAAATCCAGCTCGTCTCAAGACTGATGCTGGCGTTCCCGGAGCCGAAGGCCAGCCTTGAAGAAGACCAGCCGCGGACCAAGATCGAACGGCTGTTGGAGTTCCTGCGCGACGAGGGCGACAAGCACATGCCCAAGAAGTACAAGCGCAACAGCTCCGGGATGTACCACTGTCCTCCTCTTCCGTAAGTTCTATTTTTCTGTTAACGAACTCTGAAATTTCTCTACTTTCAGGCACATCCAAGCGGCTGCGAAGAGGAATGCCGAAGCGTTCCTGGCCGTATATCGTCCCATGCGGACGACCCAGGTGAAAATCGCAAAAGTCCTGGCCGAGCTGGATGAGCTGGAGAAGAAGCTCAAAGGAATCTTCGCTGGCTGGCAGGGATCGAAGAAGGACACCTTGGAACGCGACATGAATCGCCATCTTGTAAGTTAATTTTCCTAAAAGATAAGTTCTTATGTTCAATATTCAGAATCGCATGATGCCCGATGTCTTCAAGGGCGAGTGCCCCACGGATCCCGAAGAATACCGCATATGGAAGGTGGAAAGGATCAAGAGGAAGCGAAGCCGCAGCCGAAGCTGCAGTCGAAGCCGGAGTCCCAGTCCAGCTCTCAGCAACGTCATGGACCAAATGGGCCGAATGAAGCTGGGAGCCTTCGACTGCGCTCCGCCGCCTCCGAAGCCTGACGTTGTCCAGAAAAGTGATATCGACGATATCAGTTTGACCTTCGACGAGTACAACAAACTCGGGCCGCCTGTTCTTCCTGCCGTACTCAAGGGTAAACAGGCGGTTTTCGAAGCGTTCATGGCTTCGCACGGCGTTGGCGAGTCATTCGAGGAATACGTCAAGAAGATGATCGATGAGAAGATGGAAAAGGTGAGTGACAGAGGCTGAAGAGTGAGAAAAATGACTGAGTTTGTTTCAGGCTGCCGTGGAGAGTGACGATGAGCCGGAATTCCTCGCCGTTATTCCGAGCGAGGAGTTCGAAACACTCCTGCGCGAAGAGGACGAGGATGAGGACGGAGCACTCCCGACGAAGCGCTCGAAGACGATTGAAGAGAGAGATGATACCATCGTGAAGAGCTCGTCAAGCATCATCAAACGCGTCTCCTCTGTCGTCGATTCCAGTGAGGTGAACCCTACGCCTGTGGAAGAAGCATCTGCGCCGGACGCCCTCGAGGCTCCCCCAGAGGCGATGGGAGCCGTGGACTTGCACGTGAAATCCGAGGCTGTAATGGAGGATGGGGTAGGCGCCACGAGGCTTTCAACATGTTTAACAAGGTTATTTAGCGCATTCCCCACGTGCGTTTCGACGAGCCGCTGCTGCCGAAGGAGTGCCTCATCACGAATCCGCGGCACAAGTTCGATGAAGACGGAAACCAAATCGAAGACACGAGCAGCCGAAGGCTCTGCGGAGTTCGAATTACTCTTGCGTCAGACGTGCGCAAGACCAAGCACTGTGCTAACGAGGACCCTTGCGGCCAGCCCATGGTAGCTATAAACCTCGAATTCGATGTTTCAAAATGAGCATTTCAGGGTCTGGAGGACCTTCCATCCGTCAAGATCACTTGCAACCCTCCGGCGAATTCCGCGCTCGCTATGGCTCCGAAGAAAGGAATGCAGGGCAGTTTGGAGCTTGTGCTTCCTTCTACTCGAAAACCGGTCTATGCTGGAATCGTGAGTTTCTTAATTTGTCCTTTTTGGTTCTAATATCGGCATTCCAGCGAAGCACTGGGCTAGAAACACAAGATCAGCTCTTCGGGATGTTCGAGGATCTCCGCTCTGAGCTGACTAAATGGTTCGGCGATCAGTTCTTCAAGGCAACGCACAAAGTGAGCAGAACTTACATCTTCGGCGACGATATCATCGCTCGACTGAACCCGGAGATCTTCACCTACCACGACGACCATGGATGCAAGCCGAAATCAGCGCACGTTTGCAAGATTTGTGGACCTATGCAGCCAACGTAGGTTTTGTCATCATTCACAGGTCATATCTCCAGATTTTTCAGCAAAGAGGTGCTCCAACTTGTGGAACGATTCAAGAAAGTGATGAGGAGCAAGAAGAAGCGGCGATTCTTCGTCATCGACAAGCTCATCCTCATCTTCAACTTCGAGTTCCAGATACGCAGCGACGAATACGAAAACTTCGCCGAAGACTACACAACGATGGTGGACGCGCTCAAGGATTTCTTCGTCAACGGGACCTACTTCAGCTACCCAAGGCTTCTCTTCAATCCGGAGACGGAGAAGAGCAGCCTTTTCGAAAACTACCCGGAGGAATACGAGCAGCTGATGACGTATCGACCCGAACAGGTAGCCATGATCCTCGTCACTGTTCCTGAGGTACGTTTTTAGAACTTTTAACCTTTGTTAATCGCTTTATTTCAGTACGGCACGTACGCAAGAGTGTTCCAGAAACTGAATCGGACGATAAGGGACATCGTGAACAAGAACGTTGCCGAGTAAGTTCTTATTTCCAGCTTCTCAGATTCATATGGTTCGTTTTAGAGGATACAACCGTCACATTCGGTTCCATCTCGTCGATTGGGCCGAGGAATGCAGCAAGAACGACTCTGGATCTCCGGGAACGCGCTTCGAGTTACTGCTGGACCTCCTTTCCGTCTACGGAGTTGGATCGCTCTTGCCGGAAACGAAGTGAAACCATTGTTCTAATATTATCATAAAATTTTTGTCATACTTGTTTGTTATCGAGTCTTCCCCGTCCTTCGACCCCTAACTTGTGCACGCGGAACCTCGAAATCTGCTTGCTGATCATCATTTATTGCATAAGAACTCTTTTCATTTCTCTTCGCCATTCTAGCGAACCTCAATCGGTGTCACAAATCGGAGTTGGGATCCAGTAGAGAGGAACACGAACATCTGGTTGGCGACGTTCCTCCATTGTTCCTTGGTGTTGGCGAGCAGTCCACTGACGCGAATCGAAAGGTCCTAGAATGGATTCGTTAGATTTTGGCTTATTTCTCGGTTCTTGCCTTCACGACGGGAGTTCCGCCATCCTGGTTAAGAACAGTTCTCTGGATCGTGATCGCGCCTCCCTCGGAAAAGTAAGTTCCGACTTTGCGGTTGACGCTGTCCGAAGAGTTGGAGACGATGAAGGCTTCGAAGGGAGTGTAACCGGAGGTGGTCGGCCTGGGGAAACCGCCGTAGATTCCCAGCGCCTGGGTCGAGCGGAGAACCGCCGACTGGATGTCGTTTTCCATCGCTCGCTGGGCGTCGCGCTGGGAAGCCCACTGGCCGGGGTATAGGAACGTGGCCGTGGTGTCGCCGGGGAGCTTGTATCCGGGGGTCAGATAAGTCCACTTGCAAGGAGGATTGAACCGGAAGGAGAACGTCGGGTCCTGGATGAACTGGGCGTCCACGCCTAAACAGAATCTATAATTCTAATCTTCGCTAACCACAACTTACCGTAGTACTGGCTCAAGGGGAGCAGAACCCAGAAGGCCGTCCAGAAGCTGAGAGAACGCATCGTTGGATGGAGGTGAAGATTCCGAGTTCCAGGGACATATTTATATGGAAACGCGGTGTTTATCTCCGGTTTATGGCATCCAGCCGAAAGTTCGCGGGACGTCCAAAAAGCGACAGTTTTACGGTGGCGGCAAACACTCCTTCAGGTTTCAAACCGAAGGTGCCAGGCGCCGCACGGTTTAGGGTGGGTCATAATGCAAAAACCGATTTTTACGTTTTGGGATGGACAAACAAATCTGAACCGAAAACGCCGCGGTTTCCAATTTTGCGATTCCTGACGTCAGCGGAAGTGGGTCATTAAGATAAGAAACGGCTATCAGCGTCGCTTTCATCGGCCGCCAGCCACTCTAGATCCTTAAGATCTCCCCAGAACACAATTCCAAATTCATTATAAACAATTTATTTAATTAATCTTCACAACATAAGGCAAACAACGTCTTCTTCTGCGCAACTTTGTGATTAAGACACTCTATTACAGTAATCGGGAGCGATCCGTGAAGAGGAGAGAGCGAGGAAGGCAATTTGGTGAGTATAAGGGGACAACATAGCACTCTACGTAGAACATCTGAGCGAAGAGAAAGAAAATGGTCGTGAATTATGCGTTTGAAGGCAGCGCGCAATAAATAGAATATTTGATGATTTGTTTGTTCTGTAAAAGTCCGAAAATGGCACGAAAATTTGTGAAAGAGTGACGAAAGGTCGCTTGGGTGCCAACAATTCTAAGATTTTGATAAATGCTGAGCAAGTTAGAACAACGTTGAGCTAAGTAGATTTGGGGTAAAGGTGGATATGGATACGGTATAGAACGTGGGTGCGAGCGACTAGTAGCCGTTCGTGTATCTCTGCTGACTGCGTGCCCTGTGGTGTTGCCGGAAGGCCTCAGGAGGACCGTAGGGGATCATGTTCATCCCGGGAGGAGGGCCGCCTGGATGCATCCGGGGCGAAGGTGGGAAGTGGCCGGGAGGCATCATTGGAGGAGGTCCGACCCAGCCGGGAGGGATGAAGGGCGTCGCCGGCGTTGGCGAAGGCGCCTCGCCCGAAAGGAATCGCTGGAGTTCCTGTTCGGTGTCCACAATCATCACCAGGAACGGCGATCCGGGGACGTGTTGGCCGTGCCAGCGGACCTCGACTTGATAATCTCCGGGCTCGCGAGGCGCGTAGCGGCAGTGGATCGTCCGGTCTTGTTGCCGGTCACGTTCCATCTCCACGTTGAAGGCGCCCTTGGGGCCGCGGACTCGGACGGTGAGTTGGCCGGCGCCTGCTCCGCGCGTTTCCACAATAAAGTTCGATTTAAATCTGAAATTAACATTTCAGTTTTCCCCAAATCTTACGGCGTTTACCCATTGAGAATTCCGTGCTGAATGCCAGGTCCGTGAACCCGGACTCTTGATGGATCTGGGGGATTCGAAACTGGGATCACGAACGGACTTCCCGGAACGTGCTCGTCCGAGTATTTCACACTCAAGCTGTGTTTTCCGACCTCCGAAGGTCTCACGCTCAGCGTGTAGGTGCCATCGCGGTGGTCGAAAAGCTCGCAGTAGGCGAGTTGTGACGGTCCCATGCACTGTGCAGAAAGTTGACCTGAATTGGCTTGTTTATAGTAGTGATCCTAGGCACTTATCTCCTACCGGGTCCAGCCCTCCTGGTGTCAATAAGGGTCTTCACGTCTTCGTTGATGATTCCCATTTTCAGAGTGCTTGTGTCCACGTGGATGACGTCAGCGTTGGAAGTGGGGCTTAATACTTCGATCTGCAAATCTCAAATCGTAAAATAGTTCGGAAGATAAGGAATACCGGGAAAGGAGATCCTTTAACTGGCTGGTCATCGTATTTCACGTGGAGTTGATATCTTCCTCCGACGAGGGGCGAGTAAGCAGCCTTGTAAACTCCATTTCCTAGCTTCGTAAGTCGAACTGGAACGTCGACCTTCTCGCCAGCTAGGAGAGCTGTCACGGGACCTTCTACAATCGCGCAGGATTAGGTCGTTCTCTACTATTCCTCAACTTACGATTCTTGGTTTCAGAACAGTCGATGATAAAGTCGGATTCCTCTTCGATGCTTGCTTTCGTGAGGCCGGGACCGCGAACGAAGACGCGCGCAAAGTCGTCTTCTTCGGTGGGTGCGTGTTCACTAATCAACGAAATGAGGAACTCCTAAGAATCCAAACAAACAAACCTCTTGGCAGCATGGAGCTGATGCGACTGCGTCGCAGGCGCGCCTTGAACTCGAGCGTAGATTGGATAGGCGCTGGGTACGACCTGTTCGGCGAAGTAGAGGTAGATCTTGTAGGCGGAGACGTTCGCGCGGTTAGGCGTGAAAACGACACGGAACTTCCCGTGGCCGAGATTCTCGACCTCGCAACCCGAATCGCCGAACAACAACTGGCCGTCCGAATCGCGAACTTCTGCCCGAAGTCTTCCTAAACAGCAGATCCTTAGCTACCGTAATCCTCAATCTGTATTCTTACCTGGTCCGGCGGCAGTCGCATCGACATCGATCACGTTTCTCTGGTTCTGGTTCACTGTGATCACTCCATCGCTGTCCATGTTCATGTCGTTCACGACCACCTTCGTAGGATCGACTACATCCACGCTGAAGGGACTTCCTGGAATTGGGCATTAGAGCCTGTTAGAGCATCGCACCCAAACCTTGAATTGGTCGATTGTTGAAATCAACGCTGACGGTGTAAGTTCCCACGTCCGTGGGCTTGAAGGACAATTCCTTGGTTCCGTCAGGCCGATCGTTGATCGAGTGACGGACCCTCTCGCCGTTCGGACCTCGGGCTTCGATCTTCATGCCTCCCTTCAACTTTTTCGGGTCGAAGATAAGGCTCGCCTGCTGGTCCAGCGCGACTGGGTAATCCACAGCGCTACCGTACACACAAGGTTTGGCCTGTTCCTCGACCAAGAAAGCCTTCGGAGTGCCTTGAACCTGGAATCCGGCAAGTTTCACGGACATCTTGTGCTGGCCGAGTTTCGTCGGGAGGAACGTGGCGTTTTCCTCTCCGCTGGGAGAGCGGATGGTGTCCACTCTAAGCGGTTCGCCATTCTGGTCCGTGACTTCGATGGCAAGAGGTCCGTTTCCAGCCATCTTCCGGTTGATGACCACGTTCGCCGCCTGGCGATACATCAGAGGCTCGTCGATGCCCTTGATGACCACCTTCTTGGGATCGACGACTTCGCACTTGAAGGGAGATCCAGAGACTGGAACGTCCGCGAAAGTCACCTCGATCGAGTGCGTTCCAATGGATTCTGGCGTGAATTCGACCCAGTAGCTGTCGTCCTGCTGCTTGTAACAACGGACGGAAAGAGGCCCTCCGTTAGCATCTGAAAACCCGAAATTAGCGAGTTCCAAGTACATCTCAGTCACAAAAAGGAGAGAACACATGCACAAAACATAAATCCCTGAAATTCAGTTAACTTGATAGCGGCAAGAACTCATTATACCTGCGACAAATACATCCAAATCTCCGCGTCCCGAGTTTCCCATCGAAACTTCGAATCTCGCGGTTTTACCTCGTTGCGCGCGGGTGAGCGCATCTCCTCTTGCTCGCACTGATCCCATATCGCTGATTTGACATTCGTAAGGACATTCTAAGGATTGGTAATTCAAAGAAGAAATAATAAATCGTGTTTACCAGGCAGAAGAAGTCCATCGACATAAATATCGACCAAGTAAAGACCGACATGCTTAGGAGTAAAGGAGCACACGTGCAGTCCATGCTTCAGCTTCTTCATCGTGGAACTGATCTTCTCGTTGTTGATTGTGTAGACCTTCACAACTAGATTCGATCCTCCGGAGCTGCTCCAGTCCACTGAAAAGCGAAGAGTTGACTCAGAGATACGGTAGATAAGAACCCACCGTTGAACTTCTGTTCGATTCCCACGCGATCGTTCTTGAGCCCGATCATTCTAACGGCGCTTAGATCGAGAACACCGACCGTAAACGGGCTTCCTTTAATGTGATCTTTGTGCACGAGGACGGCGATCGTGTGATCTCCTTCCACTTTAGGCACCCATTCGGCCGTGTAGATCGTTTCGGCCTTGTGTGAAAGAGACACTGGGATCGAGTTTCGTTGGGGATCTGGAATGGGCAGTTCTTATGCAATTCTGAGATGTTATTACAGTATACCTAATATTTCCACCGCCATAATAGCTTCTGCCCCACGAGCGACGTCCATCTCAAAAACGGTGGGATGGTTCATAAGGCCCTTGGTGAAGGGTTCCACCAAGGAAATCGCAGATTCGGGTGGCTTGTCGATTACGGCGATCACGCATTCCTCTGCGTTCTTAATGCCCAAGACATACAACTCCAGCGCGTGAGGTCCACAATGCTGGAATGTGGCCGAAACGTGGCATTTGGAGCCCTCGACGTGGTACTGGAGAGGAACTTCTTCACCCTTTTCGTCCAGAATTTCGATCCGGATGTCGGCGTTGTTGAGACCCGTTTGGCCCAGGTTCACTGAAACGACTGCTGAGAATTCACATTTGCGATTCCAACCTTACCTTCAAAACTGCATTTCTTCCTTAGAACAGTCACTTCTGGAACTAAGGAGAGGTCCGGTTCCACCTTCGCAGTAGCATAGAGCTCGAATGGCTCTCGGCTGATGTTCCTTCCATCAATGAAGATGTCGATAAGGTAGATTCCAGGAACGCGAGGGACGAATTCCACGTCAAAGTCCGTATGAATCCTTTCCATCGTGACTTCGATAGGTTCGCCGTTTGGAGCTGTATAAGGACAAGGACGGTACAAAGTGGAACGAGGACAGGACGGGACAGAAGCGGGGAGGAGATGAAATCACAAAGAAACTGACCTGTGACGATGACGTTGCATTCGGCGACGCGTCCGGCGGTGTCAATGCTGAATCCCTTGGTGTGGCCGACTTGGGCCTTAGTGATATCGCCTACGAGGCGGATGTCACCAGTGGACGAAGGCTCGCGTTGGTGGAGTTCCGTGACTTTAGAAAGCTGGGAAAGAGGAACAGTTGCTTCAGCTGCTGGATGCGCAGCAGGAGCTCCGGAACCTCCAACGTCGACGACCATAGGACTACCTGAAAAGAGCCATTTTAATATAAGTTAGAAACCAGAACAATGAAGCATAAAAAAAGAAATAAAGATAAGTTTACCTGGGATATGCTGTCCATTGAACTTCACAGTAACAACATGAGGCCGAGCTTCTTGAGGCGTAAAGGAGACCTTGAACTTGGCCTGGCCTTCAGCCTGGACGTAGTTGGGCACATTCCTGTTGTCCACACTGACGATGATCTCCATGTTTCCGGCTCCGGCCTTGGCAGCGTCGATGGTGAACGTGCAAGGTTTGTTCATCTGAGCTGCTTCCACGGGACTCAAACGAGCACAAGTGGCATCGTAGGCCTTGGCCGTAAATGGAGATCCCGTGATGGCTTCGCCGTCGTATTCCACTTCGATCTAAAACATTGATTTCAGAAATTAATATTTTAGAATTAAGCTCACGTTAAGGTTTCCAACGGAAACAGGCGTGTACACGACGTCATATCGCGTGGGGTCAGTTTGGTCCTGCTTGACGGTGGTTTGGATAAACTCTCCGTGCGAATCTTGGATGTTAACGACCGGGTGGACGCTCTTGTCGTCGTTGAGCTGGATGCTGAACTCCGTGGCCTCTCCAACGGGAACGCGTTCCAGCCCAGGTCCGGAAGCCGTGATCTCCACGGAGCTGACGATGCGGCAGAGGAATGGACTGCCGGAGACGGGCTCGTTGTTGAAGCGGACGGAGATCGTGTGGTCCTGGAACTCGCGGGGGACGAAGGAGATGTCGTATTTGTGTTGGCCAAGAGCGTGGGCCATGGAGGGGATGCGGCCCTCGTTGACGGCGACTTCGAGGTTTCCAACTCCGGCTTCTCGGGCGTCCACTGAAAAATCAGTTTAAGTAAGCAGGCCAAATCTGAAGCTATCTTTCCACTCCTCAAATTCCCGAATTCTCCCTCCACTTACCAACAAAGTGCACAGCCTTGTCCACGACGCCGTTCGGGATCGGCCCGACCATGATCTTCGCCGGATCGTAGGCGCGGCACGTGAACGGGCTTCCATTAACCTCGTTCCCGGCGTATTTCACGATAATTTCGTGATCGCCGACCCTCGTCGGAGTGAATTCGATCTTCTTGACTCCGGGTTCCTCTTCGGTCACGTGAATCGGCAACGCTTCTTTCACGGAATCTACAAAGCATCGAATTGAATATCAAACGCGCTCAAATCGTCACAATTAAAGTTGCACTGTCCGACGTCTCGCGCGTAACTCTCGACACGGAAATACCTGAAACCAGAATGTCCAATGGTTCGTCCCCGGCGGTCGTGATCAGAAGGTGCGCCGGAGTTTGGACGCGACTCAACGAGGGGATCTTGTTGACCGCCGTCTTCCGCTCGGGCAGCGGGACTCCTTTCTTCGACGCCTTCTTCTTCTTTAGCGTTTCTTCTTTTTCGCGCTTCAGACGTTCTTTTTCCTCTTTTAGGCGCTCCTTTTCTTCGCGTTTGCGTTCTTTCTTCGAGAGCTCCGGGCTGCTGACGAGCGTATCGCTCTGGGAAGCCGGTGGTGGTGGCGGAGGAGGAACGTCGATGATGTTGACCTCGAAGGGACTATCTGAAATGAGAAAATTGAGGTTATGATCTGCATAGAAAGAAAACTAGAAAGCAGCCAGATACTTACTCAGAGCCAAAAGAACCTCAACCATCTTCTTTCACACTCAACCAAACTAAAAACTCCCCAGCTCACTCTCAACTCAGCTCCTTCAAAAACACCAATTTTGGGCTTAAAGGCTTACTTTTCAGAACCTCCTTGTTGAAGGTGATGTTGACGGTGTGCATTCCCAACTGACTTGGATTGAAGGTCACCAAGAACTTGGCAGTTCCGGTCTCCAACTGGCTCACGTGCGATGGGATGATCGTGCCGTCGTTGTCCTTGATCGCCATTTCGAGGTTTCCAAATCCAGCGCGGCCAGCGTCCACTGAAAACCGAATTTCCATTCATGAATTAATCCCCAAATCTATTTACCTGTGAACTCAACGGTGTCGTTGATCACGCTCTCCTTGACGATATCACCGATCACGATTTCCGAAGCGTCGTAAACGCGGATCGGGAACGGACAAGCTGGGTGGACAGCATCTCCCACGAAGGCCATAACCTTGTGGGTGCCCACGTCAGTCGGCTTGAAGCTGATCTCGTAATTGCTGCGGGACTTCTTCACTTTCGGGATAATATCTTCGCCCTTCTCGGTCTTGTTCCGACTCGGCGCGATGACAACGACCCTCAGTTGGTCCTCTTTTCCCAACTTCAGATTTTCCAGCTTCACTTCGACGTCTTTTCCACGTCGAACGACTTCGTGCTTCGAGGAAAACTTGGATTTCCCGAAATCAACGCCCTTGGACTCCTTCGGTTCCTTGTCCTTCTTGAACTTGAAGCTGAGTTTCGGAGTGGTTGGCTTGGAACTAGGCCGAGAGGAGGACGCCTCCTTCTCCTTCTCGATCTCGGCGCTCTTGTTCAGTTCTTGGTCGAGATTCTCGTTGAGTTCCGAGATCAAGCGGTCCTCTTCTTTCAGGTCTTCCGACTTTCGAATGCTGTGTTCCATGAGGCGTCTTCGGGTCGAAGGAGTCAGTGCTTCGATGGTGTCAGGAGAGAATTCTGGAACGGGTTCCGAGCGGATTGGTTCAGCCCGGTCAGGAACCGTGCCGCGGCCGTAGCCGTGACGATCCAGAATCTTGTCATCCTCTTCCTTGACCTTCATATAGTCCGCGGTACGCTGAGATTGAACCGGGAGAGGAGATGGAGGGAATTCGTCGGTCCTGCAATAAACAACCATAAGTATAAATTAAATGAAAAGACGCTTAAATTCGGAAATCCCTAATTCCAAGACGCAAAAGCCGAACTTACTTGCTCAAACTGTGGCTAACATCCTCACGCTCCGAAGATCTTTTCAGCCCCGGCTCATCGTCGTTCGCCTCGATCGCGTCCGAAGACTGGGTCCGCGTGAAACTCGGTTCGCGCTTGCGAGGCGTGCGTTCCTCGTCGAGCCGCGCACTGGCGACGGGATGCAGCGAGGGACCTGAATTCGTTTATCGTTAGAAATCCACCCATCTGGCCTAGGACGCGATATAAACCTGTTCTAAGTGCGGCAAGCGGTGCGGTGTCAGTGCTCTCGCGCTTTGTGTTGATCGGCTCGAACCGCGGCCTTGCGACCGTAGTCGAGCTGTCGGTTACGGTAGTGCTAGTGATGGTAGTGGTTTGGTTGGGCAGTTTTTCCTTACCGGAGGGTGCTGGTTGCGTTCGCGTGGTGGTGTACTCGGTTACATGGGGTACAGCACCTGAATTAGTAGAATTAGTCGAGGTTACGCCCGAGAATTTAAAAGTTGAGAATCGTTGAGTTAGAATCTAAGGAGACCCACATACCCGAGTGGAATTCTCTGGTCGTGGTGGTGGTCTTCGTGATGCCGTCGTTGTCGGTGGAAGTGGCCGTGGAGTATTCGACGGTCCTAACGGTATGTTCTCGAGGTCCAGCGGGAGAAAGTTCCGCGTACTGGTAAGCGGATGCCGAAGTAACTGGGCCAGCCGATCCATTTCCCATCTTTCCGGGTTCGAACGTGCTGGAGGTGTACGCGGAAGCCGGGTGTTCAGAGCTGGGAACTTGGTCCAGGGCACTTCGATCGCCATAGCTATGCGCGTAACCGTGGCTTCGATCCTCGGCAGGTCGCTTGTCTTCATGAACTCGGCCGTATGGAGATTTATCGCGGTCGGAATCCAAGGACTTTCCGATAGATTCGTCAATCCGAGTGGTTCTCTCGGTGAAACCATGAGTCGAACGCTCTTGGGACGTGGGAACACGGTCATAAGGAGACCGATCTCTGCCGGAATCCAGCGGTTTCTCGCTGTAACCAAGAGTTTCGTCGAACTGCGTTGTTCTCTCACTGTATCCGTGACCTGGACGCTCGTGCCTGGAACGTTCTTGAGACGTCGGAACACTATCGTAGGGCGACCTGTCCCTCTCCAATGGCACCTGGTCATATGGAGATCTATCCCGTTCGGTATGGGTCGTCCGCTCTCCAAATTTGTGGTAACTGGTCTTGATCATACCAATATCCACATTCACCGGAGGCGGCGGAGGTTCTCTGCTTGGAGGCTTCTCAGGCTCCTGGCCGAAATACTTCTCCTTGGGTTCGTCCTGGCCGAAGTATCGTTCCTTGGACTCCTCGTGGATAGTTTCGTGCAAAGTCCTTTCGCCAGGTCCTCGGTGGGTCTCTTCTCTGGTCTCATAGGTTGATTTCTCGGGTCCTTGGTGACTACGGTACTCTTCCCTGTGCTCGTAGTAGCTTCGCTCGGTCCTCGGGCTCTTGTACTCTTCTCGCACGTCGTGCGTTCTTCGCTCTGGCTCAAAAGAGCTTCTTTCAGGCTCGAAGTCGGGTTCATCCCGACTCAAGCATTTATCCTTGCGCATCTCGAACATCTTCGTCATTCCTCGTTGGCTCACGTCGCCGTACTGCGCTACCGTATACCCCACGCCTTCATCTTCCTTTCGATCGCGGGGTGGCACCCGTCTTTCCGGATCGTAGGATTCAATCTTCTTAGTGGGTGCCGAGTCCCGGAGAAGCCGTGGACTCCTGGGAATATCGGTGGCGTGGTGCTCGCTACTTCGTTGGCGCACGTGGTCCACGAGCGTCGGACTCGCGGGCGCCTCAGTGCGCCTTGTGACGGTGCTTGTGGGCGAGATTCCAGCGGTTTCCCGCGGAGAGAACTGCGCCGTGGTTGTGCGTGGAGAGCGGAATTCGTACGGACTTCCGCCCAAGGTGCTGCTACTGCCTCCAACGGCGTGGCTGCCGCCGACGGTGCTCCCGGAAACGACCGCTGCTGAAAAGAAGCGAAACTAGTTTTTCGTTCTTCAGAGGGTTCATGTAAATGCAAATGTGGTCGAAGATCGTGCTGTGGTGGCGAAAGGATAATAAATGCGCGCGACGTGATTGAGTCGCGATCGAATTAATGACATGACACGCCGGAGGATTCTGGTCGGGTTCTGAAGGGGGCAAAAAGCGGCATTTGCGATCGGGAAATGTTAGAATGGGGGATTAGCGGCACTGAAATGCGAGCGCGAAATGGGAGGGAAAAAGGGTCAATTTGGAGGGAAATTTGGAGCACAAAAAACGAAAGTTCCCCTTTTGAAGGACACAAACAAACAACAAGAAAAAAAACAGGTTTTCGGGGTTAGAAGATGAATTTGCCAAAAGCTCATGGATTTGCAGATTTCGTAAAACACAGGAAGAAAGGAGATTCGAATGATTCGAAATAGTTAAATTTGGAATCTCGGCATTTACAAAACGCAAATTTCAAAACGAAGCAGAACCGATCGCCGCTGTTCCAAACAACCCACTTCCGCCGAACGATGATTAACGCGTCACTAAATCAAAGGCGACTCAATCGACGCGCGTAAAACAAAATTTATAGGGACAAACAACTCACCCGACGAAATGGTTTTCGTCTCTTCGGAAATGAACGGCGTCGACACGGGTTTCCCGACCTGTTTCGGAAGAATCTCCACGCGGATCGGGCATCCTGAAATCAAAGGTTGAGGGTGACATATGAAAAGCTCTGGAACCAACCTTGAACTTGTTCCCCGTTGAAGGTGACGTCGATGACGTAGGTTCCCGCGTGCTGAGGGATGAAAGTGACCAGACACCTTCCGGCCCCTTGCATCTGCACATTGTTGGGGACGCGGCCTTGGTTCACGGAGATCTCGAGCTGGCCCTTGCCGGCTTCCACGGCGTCCACTGCAGGAATCACGTATAGTTGCGAGATAAAGCGCATCTTCGAGGATGTTCTTCGAGGGGACGCCCCGATTTGAAACTTTTCCTGGGGCGCTTTGCCCCAATAAACAATTGCGGTCGCCGCGCCGGTGACAAGCGGCGGTTAGGGGAGAAGTGGGGGCAAACGAGGGGAGAAGATCGATTCTGTCAGCGCCAGAAGCAGCACATTAGCGTCGACGTCGCCGTGAACGGTGTTGCTTTGGCTGCTGGAAGCGGGAGAATGCTATTGCGGGGATGGGAGGATGCGGTTGCAGATGGCGCTGCGGGGAACAGGTATTCCAACAACGGCGGCAGCGGAGGACAGTGGCGGAGCGACAGTCGGAGCAAGAGGGATTAGCGGGCATTATACGCGATCTGATGCTGACGAGATGCCAGACAAATATTGGGAAGCGCCATTTTAGGTGTGTATAAACGGAGGGTAGGATCGTATTGCAGCCGGTGATGTTGTGGTTTGAGGGGACAGAGCAAAGAGGATTCAGGGATAGGTGCGGTGATCTCGAACTACGAAGTACAGAGGACTTTTAAGGTGCGAAGCAGCGTGATCAGTTAGCGGGAAAATAGAGATATTAAAGCTTACCTATGAACTGGACAGGCTGGTTAGGGACGCCTCCTCCCAAGGGTTCGATCGTAATCTTGTCGGCGTTGTAGGCAGAGATGAAAAGCGGCCCGGATTCCAGAGGTCTTCCATCGATGGTCACATCGAGTCGGTGCTCGCCAACCTACAGTACCCAAGTTTAAGACCGGCTTATAAAACCGAGATTCCCACCTGATCCACAACATATTCGCAGAGCATCTTTCCAGGTGACCTCTGGTCGATTCGTACTGGGACGTCGGAGCCATTTGGACCTGAATCACGATCATAAATAAACACCGAAGTAATAAACAGCGAAACAAACCGTGAATTTTGACTTGGACGTTCTGAGCGCTGGCTTCTCCCAGGATTTCGAAATGTGACGGCTTGCTGACGGCCGCTCGTTGGAGTCCTGCTCCAATGAGTTCGAAGTAGCTGAAACAAAAAGGTTTATAAGTTTGGTCAAACATCGTCAAATCTCACCCATCGGCTGAAGTCGTCGTTTTCTTCGTAGTCGAAGACGTCGAAGTGGTTTGCGCCGGTTGCTGCGAGGGGACGTAGTCGGTGGCTCCTTTGGAATACAGCTTCCAAGGGCTTCCGCGCACGTCTTCGCCGTTGAAACGCATTTCGATTACGTGGGTAATCGGTTGAGTAGGCGTGAACTGAGCCAAGTAGTGTCGATTGCCGAGCTCCTTGACACGACAGGCTACTCTGCCTCCATTAATCATGATTTCCAGGTTTCCGGAACCGGCGGCAGAGGCATCGACTGAAAGTAAGTAAGGGTAAGTTACAATCGGGGTTTGTTAAGGCGCTAATTACGGTGGAGCAGAGTCGAAAGAAGAGAATTACACGGGGTTGTTGACAACCCGGAGGGGGCGGCGGAATTCGTTCGGAAACCAAAACAAGTATTTTGGGTTACTTTTGAAGAGGGCGTACAGGCGTAAACACATCCAACGGTCGTGATAACATGATGGTTTTGGGTTGCAATGGGCTTTGCAGGTTTAAACGCAAAAACAGGCGTGAAAGCAAGTTTCAAAGGGATCGGGTGGAAAGAGCTGCAGAGCTGAAGAGCGACCGACCGGACAGCGAGTAAAAGAAGCGACAAAATGAATTTCTAGACATTTTGGTTCTAGACGAATAAGTCGACTACTGACTACTGTCTCACTAATGTGAATCGGTTTAGACAGGTCAGGTCGACTGTTCCAGACAGACAACCAGACAGGTAAGTTTTAGACACAGTCATGTTCCGATCGATCTCAGTGTGCAAAAGGGGAAATTCGATCTTGAACACATCTAACGTGCCCAGAGAACTCTTCTCTCTCCTCTCAACCCCTGCCCCCACCAACAAGTAAAAGAAAGAAACTTACTCTCAAAACTGTGATCAACAAACAATTCGGCAACGTCGATAAAAGTCGGTATTTTCTTGACGGAAACAAGTTCTGGATCGCCGACATTGCAAATAAACGGACTCTCATAAACGCTCTGGTTGTATAGCCTGACATCCACGGCGTGTTCACCTGCAATTCACCTCCTCATTCTCTCCTCGGCGTCTCTTCTCCTCCTTACCTGCTTCCACCGCCTTCCACTCGACTTTGTAAGTCGAATCGCCCAGCGGAACCACTCGCGCGTGTTTTCTCTTGTTCGACGGTGCTAAAACAAGGCAGCGATCGCATCATAAAGTCTTGGAATAGACCCTACCGTATACCAATGAAGCACAAGCAGTCTAGACGAAACGAGGACAAAACGTGAAAACGATTAAACAAACACCAACAAACAAACCACAAAACGAGACTCGGACAGTGCAAAAAGCGAGTTTGGAAAGTGGGAAACGTGGCTAACCTGTGACCGTGACGGAGATGTCCTTCATGTCTGATCCGGGAGCGTGGATCATAAAGGTGGAGAGTTTGTCCACGGAGGCCATTCGGAGATTGTCGCCGTAGACGGAAACTGAGCTTGCGTCGGCGATGTCCAGGATGAAGGGAGATCCCTTCACCTCCATGCTGTTGAAAAGCACGTGGATCTTGTATTGGCCAGCGCCGTCGGGGGTGAAGATGACCCTGTAGACGCCTGGGTTTGTCGCTTGTTCTTGGATCGTTGAGGGAATTTGTCGGCCGTGGCGGAGCACTGAGACCTGAAAAAAAAAGCATTTTAGAGCCAGATTTGTGGTGTTTCAGCTACCTTGATGCGGCCATATCCTGCTTCCGCCGCGTCGACACTAAACTTGAGTTCTTGTCCAACGAGGCCGACGTCAAGGCCGTAGACTTGGACAAGGTTCGCATCGTAGACTTGACATGCAAAGGGCGATCCTTTGATGTGGTCGCCGCCGTAAAGGATTCCAATTCGCCATTTTCCTGGAAAAAGGGCCAATAATAATTTTAGACGTCTGGAGGTCGAAATTGGGAAAAACACGTGAATTTCAAGATGATACGTGCAAAAATCGATTTAGACAAATTTCGGTGATCTTTGGGAATGTCTGTTAGACATTCTGCCACAATTCACAGAGAGAAACGACCGAAAATCATTTCTGAGCTTCGCGTCATCGACGGCCGGTCGGTTCGGAAGCAGATTCAGCGAAAGCGGCTGATGGGTTGTCGCATCTGAAAATGGCAAAATCCCGCGCAAAACTTCGCGTTTCGCGACCATCTTTTGCGCATAAAAGGTCGTCGAAACATGAATATTCTTGAGATCTCAAACCGATTCCAACGATTCCAGACGTATTTTCAGGCAATCAAGAATCTTGCGAGGACAAAAAACGACTCACCAACTTCGTTCGGAGTAAAAGTCGCCATGTAGGAGTTCGCCTTCTGCACCACGGGGCACTTCATGAGTCTTCCGGAAGGCGCCGAGGCCTCGACGACGACGGCGCCGCGCGAGTTGTCGCCATGCGCGTTGATGACGACCTCGACGATGGAGCCGATGGAGCAGGGTTCGCTGAGGCCGGAGAAGGAGACGTGGCCGATGTCCGGCTGGCCCCCGGCGGCGTTGCCGGAGAAGTATTCCGCGCCGCTCATCGGAGCGAGAAGTCCGGAGGGAGTCGACTCGGGGTGCTCGGTCTCTTCTTCGATTTCGGGGAGACTTTCGTGGACTCCGCGAGGCTGACGCTGCTGGTGGTGTTGCTGCTGCTGCTCGGAGAGCACTTGGAGAACGATGGGACTCGAGGGGAGTTCCGCGCCCTGACAGAAGATTTGCACCTGGAATTAGAGGAATGAGGCCTGCGAAACTAGGGAGAACAGCTTTTCAATTAAGGAAACGTCGAAAAGCAAGCGGAAACATGTGAAAAGCGGGAAATATTGCCGGAAATCATGAAATGAACAAGCGAAAAAATCAAAAATGCGAATTTCAAAACACCTCGGAAATGAGTCGAGTAATCCGCAGATTAACTGAATTCCACGCGATCCTCAAAAAGACGTTTAAAGTTGTAAAGAGGCGCCGCCGCCGACGACGAAGGCGAGAGAGGGAAAAAGCTTCGCGCGCGAGGGGACTCGAAACTGGAATGCGCGAAAGTAGCTGAGAACCGCGACGATCTGAGGCGCATAAGTGATTCCATTGTCACAAATGGGATTTGAATAAACCGTTTAATCGATTTACAACTTTTTGTAAGTGACACGAAATCTCGGAACGTTCGCGAGCTGCAAATGGAGAGACGAAGGACGGGAGGAGCGATGTTTGGTGTGTGAAAGGTTCTTGGGAGGGGATGAGATGGGTGCAGTGGAACCGGTATCTCGAATCCATGTTTTTGTTTCGGTTTCATGGGAATCAGTGAATCGGTTTCGAAAATTCAAAAAGGCGAAAATTCAGAATTCCATCAAAAAGCTAACAAATCGCAACACGTGGTTGCTGAGTCCCTAAGACCGAGGACACTCGTGGAGAAAAGCCAGAACGACTCATCGGATGTTTGTTTGCTATTTTGTTTGACAAACTAATTTTATTGCCCCAACAGATAACTAAACAGTCCCTAAACTAATCAATATTTGCTATTTGCCCAAGGGTAAATACTTAAACTTTCGGGAATAAAGAAGATGAGTCATGAGGAACCTAAGAAATCACAGATTGTAGCGAACTCTAAGGCCCGAATTTCCAAAAGCCCGAAGACGAAATCCTGCGATGGATGCACGCGAATAGGATCGTCGGTGACAAATCGGATCCAATCAAAACCGCAGCTATTATTATGATCCAAATCCGCAATAACAAAAGCCGCCAACATCATAATAAGATTCGATACCACGCGAGCGCGACGACCAGCGCCCCTCGAACTATCATCGCCCCTTAAGCGTCAACAAAACCAGTCGCGAGATGCCCCTGCAGCCGCCGCAGCCATGAGCTCAGGTACCGGCACGTCTTCACCGTCTTCTTCTTCTTTTTCTCCCCTCGAGCTGTTTTCATCTTTCGCCTTCTTCGACCAACCGCCGCCGTCGAAGTCCGTCGGCGGCAGCGGCAAACAAAACGGTACACGCAAGGAGCAATTACGAAGGTGCGAGATGCGCCCGAAGGAAGCCGCTGGCCGGGAAACAATCGGAAACGACGCGCGAGAAGATGCGGCAACGGCGGCGGCGACGGCGCGTCGACAGGAGATCGCTGGAATGAAGCGCGCGGAGGACGGATTGATTACGTGACACAGTTTAGAGGACACCTGAAAGACCGTAATTGCGCGTGTCAAGTATATTAGGTTGCAGTTCTTCGCATAGTTCGCGCGTTTCAATTGCGTCTCGAGAAGTGTTACAAAATTCGACGGCGACGAGAGGTTGATTGGTTCGACGAAGGGTTAATGAGATCATGGATGCGCCGCCGCTGCCGCTGGGACGGTTCGGGTTCAAACCGCCGCTATACGAAGGTGAAGATAGAGATGAACCGGGGACCGTGTTAAATTTAACCGAAAAAGCAGCATCCGGGGGAAAAAACGGGGAACGGGGGGAGATCAGGGGGAATGTGTCATGTTTAGATGGATGAGTGGAAGGTGCAGAGGTTGACGGAGATTGATTTGGGATATAATAGAAACGGTGGTCAGAAGTTGCGAGATTGGCCAGTTGCAAAAGCCTACTCCTTCCACGTTTC
Organism: Steinernema scapterisci; assembly: GCA_000757745.1. NCBI lineage: Eukaryota > Metazoa > Nematoda > Chromadorea > Rhabditida > Steinernematidae > Steinernema > Steinernema scapterisci. The sequence continues at coordinate 303,826 of KN166309.1, forward strand.
ACCGTCCTAATGACTCCTTCATCAAAGTCACTTCAAAACTGTCGCAAAAGAATGTTGTTTGCGCGCCTTACGAAAACTTATAAAAGGTCCAGAGGAGATTGTAATGCCCTGGTGTTGTTTACAGAAATGTAGGGTGACACCACCTGAAATTGCATCAATTTCTCAGCGGAAGTTGCACCGAAAGAACGAACAATTAAGTTCGGAAAAGACGAGTTGTAATTACTGCGGCGGAACTAGAGATGGAGATCAAAACTCAGAAAAAGTCGGAAACATATGCAACGTTTTCGGGGTTTAATACAATTAGTTCCAATCTGTCTTCGGATTCCAATTAACTGAGTTCGCTTTCCAGTCCCCTCAGATACTTAACTATACGTTCTGCAGCCCTCGTCGCCTTTTCTCGGCTCTCCAATTAATCAATGTCATTTTAATATATATTGAAAAAACTAAGCGCCAATCACAAGGCGGCCGAGCATAAAGATTTAGCAAATTCGCCCGCCTCTCAAGGTCAGTGGTGTCAAGGTTACGCCGGCCGGGTGCCCCGGCATCATCGGTTGCAGCAGGGGCTCCGCATTCTGCGCTAATCTCCTCGTGCTGATCTCATCAGCATTCACTCAATCGCGTCGCGGAGTCCTCTCGACGCCGCCGAAACTTTATAAACACAAAACACCACAACAACGCGCGTAGAATTCGTCGAATTTGCATAACGCCGTCGGTGGCGGCGGCGACGGTTCGCGCATCTCGCGTGGAGGACACGGAAGGGCGCTGGATCGAATTAGTTGTATAGTCCGAGGAGGTGGAGGGGAGGAGGCGAGAGGGGCTCGGCAAGCGAAGGTGACCTTCTTCGTGTGAGTTGGAACTAACGGAACCATTCTGGTTTGGAACGGAAGAAGAAAGTTGGAATCGATCGGAAGAGGAGAAGTGATGAAACGGTTTATGATGGGTTAGAAGAAGAAGGAGATGGAGGAGATGGGTGGTTCTATTTATGGTCAGGCCTGGGAAGGTTTGCTTAAAATCGGCCGGTTTTAATGGGTGGATTGAGCATCGAGTAGGAGCAAAACCAGGGAATCAGTATCTAAATCAGTTTTAAGAAGATGGATCCAATATGCTTTAAAGATCAGCTAGATTCAATATTGAAACATCGACTTAGGAAAGGACGGGCCAGAATTATTTGAATAAAGCCGAAATTGTTTCATCTAGGAGCTTGAGGGTTCAGGTACCCATTCAGATTTCTATAAGCCAATAATCACAAAAAAACACATCTCCACGTCGTCAACAAACACGCAAAACCCGGAAATCGCGAAACTTGCCCAAAGTGGCAAACTTTCGCGCACTCGAACGACTCTCGACCGACGTGGATCTCCCCAATCGGCGGCGGCCGGCAGGTGACCGTGGCCGCCGAGAGCGATGATGAGCCTTTGCATATGCGCAGTAGAACTGTCGGCGGCGCGCGTGTGGCGCTTGTTGACGAGAGTGGGACGGGAAGAATGCTGGGGAGCTGCTGCCGCCACCGCGGGAACTGTTTTCGATCGCTTGCCAGCAGCAGCGACGGCGGCAACTTCTTCTTCTTCGCTCCACAGGTGACACGCGCAAGGGAGTCCGAAGGAGTGCGCGAGAGTGGCACGACTCCAAGGAGAGAAACAAGAAGAAGAAGAGCGCAGAAGATGCGACAAATTGTTT
>KN166309.1:305745-330627 GCA_000757745.1 Steinernema scapterisci
TTGGAGGATTCTGAGAGGTCGGCGAAACCGAGCGAGAAGGGTTTTTGTGGGTGTGGGAATGGGGCGAGAGCGGAAGAGATTGCAACAAAGGAAGAGCGAATTTTGATTTTGAGAAAAGGGAAATTCGAAATGTCGAAATTCACATTTTGTATTGTTTTCTAATTTTGGAAAGTTGAAAGAGCGGCTGTTTTAGAAGAAATTCGCAAGTCTTCAGTAGATTCAGAATACATCTTATGATTCACCACAAGTAATTATTGTAAAACCGGCTCCATGAAAATGCTGATCACCATAATTTGTTCTAGAACGACTGGAACTCTGGGAAAAATGGGTTCTCTAATAACAGGCTTGTTCCAGGTATTCTGAGTTTCTAAAAAACCCACCTTGTGCCGTCCTTCCTCCTTTGGGATAAACGACAAAACAGCTCCTTTGACAGTCCTGGCCTTTCGGAATTCGATCGACTTCAGATCCTCTGGAGCTCCTTCCGGACCAGTGACAACGGCTTCCAACTCTTCCACTCGGAATCCTTTTCCATCGGCGAACGTCAGGTCCAGATTCAGCTGCTGGTTACGGTAGCAGGACGTCATCTGCGGTTCGGACTCTTCGACCTTCTCGATCGGCTCTAAGGCGCAGAGAGCGGCGGCAAGAGCCATGACTCCGAGATACTCTGAGTCTGGATCGGCGATATCTTCTGCGGAGACCAGGGAGGCAACTTCCAGTTTCAAAGCTCCTTCCAGCGCTAAAAAGAGCATTCAACTAACGTTTCCAAATGAACTCCTTACCTTTCCTAACATTCTCAGGCCAGCAAGCGGGTTCGTTGAAGTCCATCTCGTCGACCTCTTCAACTTCTCCTCCGACAGCTTCGACGAGCCTCTTGAGCAAGTAGCCGTCGTTCCAGGATCGGTCAAAATCCATGACCCTCAAATCCGGCAACAGGCGCCTGACTCTTTCCAAGGCGGCGATGTATCCAGGTCCATTTCGCTTGACGTAGTAGGAAAGATATGTGATTGAAGAGAGCTCGTCCAAGTCAGTTGAGTGAAGATCCTTCGCTGAGATGATGGCGGGAATGTCGAGGTAGATCTCGGCCAGGGACAAGGCCCGTTCGCAGTTCTCCAGCCTGAAAAAATCATACTATTTGAATTCATAAGCCACACTTACCCATTCTTAGAATTCAAGCTCCTCCACTCCGGACATAACCCAGGCTGGCAGTACTCCAGTAGCGCACTCAACGCTTTTCCGTCGTTCCAGTTCGTCCTGAAGTTGGTCAGTCTGATATCGGGCAACGCCGACTGAAGCCAAGCCATCATGAGCTTCTTGGGCGGAATCTTCGACTTCAGCGCGATCTGATATCGCTGGATCAGGCACCACACAAGGCCGAGGATCAGTTTCAGATTCCCGTTGACGATGTCGTGGCTTCCGATGTTCACGGTTCTGACTCCATCTTCCCTCAGGGCGTCCAGGGCCATTTGAACGTTCATGAGGCATTGAATCTCCGTTGGATCGTCGCGGTAAACCTTGCCGGTGCAAATCTTCTGTTGAAGGCTTTCGACGATTTGGATGAGTTTGACTCCGTCGCTGAGATCGGTGGAGAGATCTTCGATCCGGTGGGACGAGGGCGAGAGCTGAAATCACATGAATTAAAAACACACACATATTTAAAATCATTTTTTGCAAAATTCCAGGGGTTCTGCAGAATCCTCTTCACATTAGCGAGCTCTGTTTATATTACACTCAAGGCAAACTCTGTTAACCTCTCAAAAGAATCGATCTGGGCATGTCAACCTCAAGAATCTACACTTAAAACCAGGAAATCTACTCCAGAAACCAACCTGCAAATTGAGCCAATTAGTAAAAGTGTTCAGCTGGATATTAATCCATTTCTGGTGGCTTTCGGCCTTCAGCCGCTCCTTGTGGAGCTCCTCGATGGCAGGAACGTGGCTGGCCATCTTGGGAAACTCGGGACAGGCGCGCACTATAGCAGTAAATAAGGCCTAATCATAGTCGATTAGCGAGTTCCTAACGTGCGAGCGGCTGCGGCGAACGACTCGACGACCTGGTCGCGCAGTTCGTGTATGTTTGTTCCACATATCGCTGCTGCTGCTGCCTGCACTCCTCCACCTCGACTCGATGGCTTTTGCTTGCCTTCCTGGCGGCCCTCGCGCACTGTCAGAGTTGAGTCAACAAAGCGCTGGACGGCCACTGCAACAACGCAGCGAACCTGGCAACGCGGATCGCGCTGTGTTCTTAGACGACGCCGAGAACATCGGCTTAGCCCAAATGGCGCTAATTGGAAACTCATTAAGTTCACGTTCTTCACGGCTTAACGACGCTGGAGGACATGAGGATTAGGGGTGTTCCAGGGGTCATTGATTGGTATAAAAACGTTCCGCAAATTAAAAAAGAAACCACTTACCACATCAAGCTCTAGGCTTTCCGGGAAAGCTCCTGAATTGCTTCTTGGACGACATCACGCTTCATGACTTCCAGTTTTCATCCAACGAAAAGGAAATACGAAATCAAGCGATCAAGAATTGAAGCAAGAGAACTTCTGAACTTTTCTAAATATCTCGAACGGAATTCCGCTTCTTCGAAATAATGAACTTCGAAGTTGTGTTTTGGCGACGCAGAGGCGTGATTTCTGCTTTTCTGCGCCAGATTCGGGTTTGTGTTCTTCTCCGAAATCGTTCTTAGCTTCTTCTTTTAGGTTTCGCGATGCCCAAGAACAAAATTGCGTTCGAAGGTCACGGGAAACCATAACACGGACAAACAAAGAACTCTCCCACCCGACCCACCAAATCTGGGGTGTGCGACTTCCCTAAAACGTGGACTTATCATCTCAATCCGCCTTTCCACCATGAGAATTCTCCTGATTTGTTTTCTCGTCGGATTTGTTTACTCCTCTGATGATGCGTAAGATCAAAGTCTTTAGATTCTGGAACCTTTTTTCTGTTTAGGGACGACGACCCGAAGACGACGGCCTACTACAAGTTCCTCTACAAGCGGATGCAGCAGAATGCGGAACACGAAAAAAAGTCCAGGAAACAAGCGGTTCTCCCAACGCCTTACACGATTCCGGGACCGTTTGAACCTCTCCCTGGCCGATCTCATTACTCGGACTATTGGCCCCTTTTCCCCTTCTCAAGCCAATATTCGGGAGGAATCGACTTGGATCCTTCGATATCTCGGGTAAATTCAATCGAGCCTTATATTCTTATTCGATTTATATCTTTAGCACATCGGCGGCGACATCAACATCCCGGTCCCTTCTTGGGGCATTCTGGACATAACTGGACGCTTCTTCAACCGAATCAGGGACACCGTGACCAAGTTCGGATACATCTCTCATCCCGTGAACATGATGGGACTGACGAAGGAAGATTACGTGCGCCTGATGAGCAATCCATCACTGGCATTTAATAGAAGTCAGTATTTGTTTTCCATCTTTCCTAAGATTCAATATTTCAGATAACCAACCGCTTCTCCCTCTCGGAAAAGTCCCTCGAGCCAACGTTCCTCTGAGCTGCCGACCTCCGTTGTGCAACCCGTACACCCAAACGTTCTCGTTTGGCGTCGACCACGATTACGGAGGAAACGACGGAGTCGAAGGGGACATAAACGTGCCGATCCCAATAGGAAAAGACCTGGCTTATCGTTTCCCGATAGGCGGAAACATCTACTACGGTATGCTATCACTCTTTCATCCCAACTAAGATCTTCCTTTTCCAGCACCCGACAACATCACGGTCACCTACGGCCACCATATGAGCCCTGTGGATCCATATTTGAACCCGATGATGTTCCAGAATCAGGCTTTCATCGACGGTTTTCAAAACGTCGATCTTCTGCCTAATCGGCTTAAGCGCAGTCTTCAAGAACTCCCCGTCGAATATCTCGTAAATTCGAGTTTTTAAGAATATTCAATAACAAAGTTCGTTTAGTCAGCGGAAGCAAAAATTGGCGAAATGCCGTACGAAGCTCCAGTTTGGTACAGGATGGTCCCCAGAGCGAGGAATCGGGTCGCAAGACCTCCCTTGTTTCGTGTGCGGAGACTCGTCGATCGGAGGATGTATCGTTTTGTGCTTAATTGAGCCGGGTTTGGCTAATAAACATTTATATCTTGCTTTCTGGGAACCCATGGGCATGATATGGATCTAAGACCTAAACATTCGAGAACTGCGTGTCGTTTCGGTCATCTTGGATTGACATAAAGTAGTGCGGACGGGTCTTCAAGCGAAAACTCTGTGAGATCGTATCCGTACTGTGAGGGAATCTCCGAAAATGTTTTCGAATGTTTCTCTTCTTCGCAAACTCGGGTTTTTGGCTATTTCGTATTTCATTCAACTGGGTGGCACGCAGCCGGCGGCTGCGTGGATTTGGACCTCTTCATTCAATTCCGCTTCGCGTTGTCGATTTGTGAGTCACCGGCTACGCAAAAATCTTCGAAAATCGGAATCATCTGACTCTGATTTTCGAAGATTTCGGCGATTCGGATGCGTGATTAATTAGTAAAAACGTGTTGTTTTGACAAACGGCCGTTTCATTGCAAACTTTAACCCAAAAACGTCCGCATCTTCTAATTAGGTTATCTTATTCTTGCAGATATAGGGGCGAAAATGGTGTTTTCGCACCTGTTTTCGCCATGAAGGTGTTCCTTCTCGTCCTCCTCCTCTTCGCCACGTCCACCGGTTTCCAGAGTTATCGGCGACTCAAGAGAGGGTGAGTCCATGCGCCGATTACTGCGATTGAATATCTGTACTTTAGAAGCGATGAAAGGGACGAGAAGGCTTATTATCGGTTCCTGAACGACCTCCTCAAGGAAGAAGCCCAAGACCTGGCGAAGGAGCGCGAGAAGGCCAAGAAAAAAGAACCCGCGGCGACGCTTTACCAGATCCCCGGACCCTACGAGCCTCTCCCGGGAAGATCCCATTCCTCGGATTACTGGCCAGTATATCCGTATGGGAATGCCTACATGGCAGGATTAGAGTTGGATCCAGCGCAAGGACAGGTATTTATATTGGTAGTTTGAACAGAACCTGAGATGATTTCGATTTTTAGAGAGTAGGCGGCGACATAAACGTGGCCATTCCGACGTGGGGGATGTTCGACTTCAGCGCGAAGTACTTCAGCCGCTGGAGAGAAACCGTTTCCAAGCTCGGATATCTCTCGCATCCCGTGAATATGCTGGGGCTGGACAAGGAAGACTTCGTGTATCTGATGTCCGATCCGTCTTTGGCCCATAATCGAAGTAAAGACCTTTATCCCCACACTCCCTCTAATTCAGATTTTAGATATCCAACCACTTCTCCCTCTTGGAAAAATCCCGCGTTCCAACGTTCCTCTGAGCTGCCGTCCTCCGCTCTGCAACCCGTACACCCAAACCTTCGCCGTCGGAGTGGAACACGATTACGGAGGAAGAGATGGCTGGAACGGGGACCTCGACTTCCCCATCCCAATCTCCAAAGATCTGGCCTATCGATTCCCGTTGCAGGGCAACATCTACTACGGTATGTTCACTTTTAAAACCGCGTCATAAAGCAAAAATTTCAGCTCCCGACAACATCACGATGACATACGGCCACCACGCTTCTCCAGCAGATCCGTTCCTCAATCCTCTGATGTTGGGGAACAAGGCGTTCCTCGAATCCTTCAAAGGAATCGACGACTTGTCGAAGGTCGAGTATCGCCGGAAGAGAAGCATCGAAATGCCGCTGGAATACTACGTAGGTCCAGAAATCTAGAACTGATTAAGAATCTTGATATTTAGATTGAAAAGGAGCTGGAAGCAAACCTCGACTCAGAAGAGTCGCCTCCCTACACCAGCTATAACCCGGTCATGCCGCCGAACATGGGATATTGGCTGAGGGCTCGAAGATTGGCCAAACGGCCTTATCGATACATGTTTTACTGAAGAAGTCTTAGGATCTTTATTGAAGCATATCCACATAATAACCCGAAGTTAATAAATGTTGCGGTGGTCCTTGGGAATAAGGTGTAAACCGCATGACGTGACCGATCTCGTCACGGTTTCTGGGTTATCCTCTCCCTTTCGCCCGCGATTGTCACTTTCATTGTTTCATCGCCATGAAATTGATCGTTCTTCTCGTGATTATCTCTTCGGTGTATTGTTTCAAGAGTTTCAGAAGAGTGAAACGAAGGTGAACTCGGGTGGATTTCTTGCGAAATAGCCTTGAATATGTTTTCAGGAATACCGACGATGAAAACGAAAAAGCGTATTACAGTTTTCTCAACGATCTCCTCAAAGAAGAAGCCGAGGAGGCGATGGAACAAGAGATGCCCTCGAAGGGAACAGCAAAGAAGAAGAAACCACCTTCACTCCCTTACGTGATCCCGGGACCTTTCGGGCCTCTCCCCGGAAGGTCGCACAATGGCGACTATTGGCCCGTGTTCCCGTTCCAGAACGCCTACATGGCAGGATTGGAGATGCAGCCCCCGAATGCTTCGGTGAGTTTGGGATATGTTTGACGTTCTTATAGATTGGTTTCAGAGAGTCGGAGCGGACCTGAACGTGGCGATTCCGACTTGGGGCATGTTCGACTTCAGCGGGAAGATGTTTAACCAGTTCCGTGAAACGACTTCCAAGATCGGATACGTGTCCCATCCTATCAACATGCTAGGGCTGGACAAGGACGACTTCGTGTATCTGATGTCGAATCCGTCGATGGCCCACAATAGAAGTAAGTTATAGGATGGAAATACCGTAACCCAGTCCGTCTTCCAGATATTCAACCTCTGCTCCCGCTTGGAAAAATTCCCCGTTCCGAAGTTCCCCTCAACTGCCGTCCTCCTCTCTGCAACCCGTACACGCAAACCTTCGATTTGGGCGTGGAACACGATATCGGAGGATACGACGGCTGGCAAGGGAACATGGACCTTCCCATTCCCATCGGTAGGGATCTGGCGTATCGATTCCCAATGAATGGCCATATTTACTACGGTAAGCGGAAATGCTCAATACCTAAAGTCTTCATTCCGATCCAGCTCCCGACAACTTAACCCTCAATTACGGTCACCAGATGGCGCCCGTGGATCCGTACGTAAACCCGTACATGATGGGAAACAAGCAATTTCTGGATAGTTTTCGAGCGATCGATAATCTGGCCAAGCTGGAGGAGCATCGGAGGAAGCGGAGTCTGGAACAACCGTTGGAGTATTATGTGGGTTTGAGATTCTAAGATATGGTTTGACGTTTGCGTTTAGATCAGCAGACCTGTGGACAGGAGCAGATTGATTTCAGCTCCTCCGCTGTACTCAAAATACAGCTTTTCTGGTTATCAGCAGGACGCCATTCTACCGTATTGGTATCTAAAGGTAAGTCATCGAAATTGGAATTGTGTGAACCGATTGGGTTTCAGAGGATGGGTCCAACTTATGGCACAAGACCCACGTTGTGGCCCGGGATTGGCCCGGTACCATATCGACCGTTGCCGCCAAGAAGAGTCCTCAGGAAGCCTCGGAAATACATTCTGTACTAGTGCTCGATTAATAAAACAACTGATACGTCACCTCGATTTGAGTAAATCGCTTCAAAATCTCCATTTTCAGCATCTCACGCAATTTGTCACTCCCCAATTAATCTCCCCATGTCGACACCGCTTTCATTGTTCACCTTCTGCTGCTCTTCTTCCTCTTCCAACGCAACAAAAGTCGAGATTTTTTATTGCAGCTCGCAGATACTCCCGTCTTCCAATCCGGTCGACGTGTGACGAAAAGATTTATGGTCTATAATTGAGCAAAAAATTGTTTGCGTCCACTCGAGAACGGTTGGGTTAAAGATTTTAGGAGGACTTCTCACGTTTCAAATTCGATCTCCCGCTCATCTCAAAATCTGGGAACCCAAAGTGCACTTCCATATATCACCGCTTCCAGATCTGTTCCATCTTCTTAATTCCTTAATCGCGAAAATCTCCCGCTTTCCCTTAACCTACCTCTTCCCACTTATCCGCACCCAGCCGTCAACCCGACCAACCCGTCCTTCTCTTCCGCTCCCCGTGGTGCACTTTGGTTTGCAAATCAGATTCTGAGGATCTTCAGTTCCTGGACCCAATCGGCGGCGGCAGACGCTGATACCATCAACGACGACCACTCGGACCGCCAGCTGCGCGTGCCTGCCACCTTCCATCCAAGGAGCCTGAGAACTCGTTCCTTTCAGCAGCCCTAGCGCCCAGTAACCAGCTTCTATCGCCGGCGACGGCTCAACCGCAATCGGAGCTATTGTTTAGCCAAAAAAAGCGGCCGGACATTTGTTGTATGTTTGCTAATGGTCATCTCTCTCTCCGTCGGTCGTCTTCATCAGCGCGAGATCGATGGATCGAATACCTTCTCGGGCGCCGCCGCCTCTGGTTCGTTCCGGTTAGATCGCCGCGCGCGCGGACTACCCAAGGGGATATCTTTGGGGAGAGCGTCTGGCGTTCCTTAAATCGCCTATGGAGAGAGAAATGGAGTCGGAGGACCTGTATGCAGAGTGAGTCGCGAAGGAAAGCAGCGCACGCACCTAATTGGTGTCGGAGAATAAGAAGAAGAAGAGTGCTGCGGTGTGGCGGTGGTAGTGGACAGGCTGGAGAATGCAGTAGCAGCAACACGCCTGGATTATATTCCGTTCGGATGAGAAAGTGGACGGAGGACGCCTCGGAGCGCCCGCCACCCGACGACCACGAATCCTTTGTCGTCGCCGGCTTCTCGCGCGGTCACAATTTGAACTCAATTTTGTGTTTTCCCGAATGATTTGTCGGATCTTTAATTTATTGCCTCTCGATCACGTAATCCCCCAGAGACTCCCAGGGAGCCGTTCGAGATCTCGCGAGTTTCCGAGTGATCGAAGGCGAACGCGGAGGAGGAGGTTGTGTAACTAATAATTTGGGTCACTTACGCGAAGAGGACTCGATTCGAAAGTTGTGCACGCGACCAAAGGTTTTCCTTTCGAATCGCGTGGGAAACAAAAACCCGTGTTTTAGAGTTTTTGGGAAGAGAGAAGGTTTACCCGAGGTTCTTGGTGGGGACTATTTTTGAGTGTAGTTCTGTTGGACGGTGGTCTTTATCTTGAAACTTCGATTTTCGCGTTGGACAGGAACGATTAGCGCAGTTATCCACGTGATTGTAGGAGGGTTTGTCATAGCTGGAAATATTTTACTCCGCTTGCAAATGCAAATGAATCAGTGAGCTTGGCGCGTCGTGAGGCCCGGTTAAGGTTTGATGCCTAAGGTTCGTGCCCTCCGATATGATAAAGCGACTGGTGCGAAGAGCCTGAGAAGCTCCTAGGACGTTTTTACAAACGTGAATTCCCTTAGAAAATATGTTTTTCTGATTATCGGTTGGATTTCGTCATCTCCACATTGAGCGATGGATTAATTATCGTCGGTTCTATTGATCTTCCGTGAATCGCTTTGCTCGGTCCCGCTGATCAATTTCTTACTATGCCCAACTTCGAATCAATTAACCGAAATCTACAATTTCTTTGTAACTTTTATGGTGCTTATGTGTTCTTTCCTAAGCGGTACTTTCCGATCAGTTCGAGTCCAATATTGTAGCTACTCCGTTTAACGACCCTTTACTGCTAATGCTCGCGTGCACTTCGCTTCCTCCAAAGCCATAAACCGCTTGCTTCTGAGAACACGATCATTTCCAAGTTGTTATTACTCCTGCAATCAAGATTCTTGCGCAAGGACAACTTGCACAATTACTAATTTGGCCTTGAAACGGCATTTTTTGTTCCTGAATCCCATCTTCTTCAGCTGGTTTCCTCCCAAAAAGCCGCCCAATTCAGGTAGATCAGCGCGGCCAGCCAGCGGCGGAGGACCGTTCGCCAACGGGCGCTCCTAATGACTCCGATGACGCAAAGTACTCTTGTTCTGCGCGCGGGATTAATCATATAGTTATCCAATCAGCCTTCCATCCACCGCCTCCTCCTCCTCTTGCACCAGCAAACCTGTTGGCATCTCGGCGGCCTCGGCTTCGCCCCTCACCTGCGTTCGTTCTTCTCCTCCGGCGCTCGTTCGGCCAACGGCGCTCGAAGAACCAAGCGAACGCGCGACCGCCGTTCGCTTGCACTTTAATCCCTTTCTCCATGTCGCAATCTGATTGGATTTGCTGCTCCTGTTGCTCAAAGAGGAGCGAGCGAGATGCGGAGGTGGGTGGACGTCCGAGCGTCTGCCCAAACCTGTTCCGCCCAGCGCCGGAGAACCTCCCGATTCGGTGGTGGACGGTGGACAAGTGATCATTGAAGAAGTGGTTCGATGCTTATCTCGTTAGCCCTTGCGGCGCCGCTCCTCGAGCAATCGCCCGCGGCGCTAAAAACATTTTCGATCCGGCGTGAAATTCGCTTTCGCGATCTCTCGTGACAACGCTGCGCGTGATATCGGCATCTGGGCAAGAAAGTTGTGTTCTGATCTCTGCGGAAAGGGGGAAAGGAATTCTCTTTTAATTTGGGGTTTTGATTTTTGGTCAGATTAGGGATGATTTTGCCAATTTGGATCTTTGGTAGTTTTCGTAATCATTAGGCGTTGAATGGTGAAGTCAGCTTTTGTTAACTGTAACCGGAACTTGGGTTTTGATACACTTTGGAAGCGGCGAAATAAAAGTTTTGGCACGCAAGTTGAGGCGTAAACGTTACGAATTCACGCTAACAAAGTGTAAGTGCTGCTGGGTTTCCTTTGGTTCTAAACACAGTTGTAACTGGCTTCCAGCGTTGGTTACGAGCGCTTATCGAGAAAGCGAGATGTCCGTTCGCGTGCCCATGGCATTAAATGCCTCCTTACCCCTCGCCATTTCCGTCATTAAAGCCGCCATTTCGTGAATTTCTGCTACGTATGATTTCCTCATTATTCCAATCTTTTTCCTCCTCCAAATGACCCTAATTGTTGCCGTTTTCGCGCGGGAAGATCTTTACGAAACGACGTAATCGTTGTGAAACCGATCGGTCATTGGGTGGCGGATGCTTTTGGCGTTTGGTGAAACTTTCTACTTTGGCATTTTCGTGGCTCTCTTGAATCTCACGTTTCTCAGAAATCTATTTTTCGGTGCAAAGTTCCAGTCGAAAACAAGATTTTCATTTCCTACGCCCGAAACTTGTCATATCCGAGAAACCAGTCCGTTTCCTGTAGTTCGTATTCTGCCTTTTTTGCTTTTTGCAAGATGTGACAAGGTATATCAGAGCAGGAAGATGAGATCGGAGTGGACGGAGCCTTCTTTCTCTTGTGTTTCGTGATATCGCCGAGTTCTTCGCGTCCGATTCTCAAATTTCGCGCGATTTTCGAAAGTTCTCTGCATCTCTGCTTTCAGGCCGCTCTTGCACAAGCGCCCCAGGAATATCCAAGAAGCTCGACAGCTCGTCTTCATCAATTCAAGCATCCAGTTATCCACGAAGATTCGCCCAAAACGGGATTCTCGGCTACGCTCTTCAAAAGCCCATAAATCAGGCAGCTTCCTTACGACGCGCAACTTCTTCCCATTGTGCTAATCTTCGCCGCCGCGGAGGTTTTGGGAACGCCGCGATTGTTTTCGCGATTAGCGACATAATTTCTTCGCTCAACGCATAAACTGGTGGATCTTCTTCTGCTGCTGCTCCTCCTGCCTCCATCTGGCTGCTGTTGATCTGAGTGGTTTCGCGGGAGAAACTTTCTTTATCTGGTTTTTGCTTCTCCCCTCAACTGTCGCTCGCTCGCGGCCGCCGTTGGCAACTCGCACGATCGCTTTCTCGTTTTGCGCTCGTCGCGACTTATCCGCTGAGATATTCTAAGGATTGGCGACTTCGAAATTCCGATTTTGGACGCGTTGTTTTCGACCTTTAGTGTTCCTTGCGTGTTCATCATCGATCGTTTGTTTCCAGGTACATCATGACGCGATGGAGGACTGTTCTGGCGGTGGTGGCACTTGCTGCCGTATCTTCTGTTAATGCTCAATCCCTCGCCAGTAAGTCTTTTAAGCTTTTAATTGATGGATCAGATTGGGGACGGTCGGTTGCTCTGAAAATGCCGTGAAATGAACGGTTTTATGATTGAGGAGAACTGCTAATTTCAACGTCTTTGTTGACTTGAAAACCAGAATTCTGTGTTTTGATCCTGATTTCCCCATCCTTGCAGACAGTTTCTTCATGGAGGCGGACACACACGCCGGCTTTTACTCGCGGGTAAACCAGAAAGCGTTGGATCTCCTCAGCGACTACCTGCGGGACCGAGTAGGAATGTTCATGAAGTACGGTGAAGTCAGCTTCAATTTCACGATTCCCATTGCTTCAGGGGTGAGTTTTGAATTTCTAATTTCATATCTGAATTGCACTTTTAGGCGAAATTCAGCGTCGTCTCTTCTTCGATCGCCAAGTTCGACTTTGACGCCTTTAAGTCGCAGATTCGAATTTTGAGTGGTAAGGGAGTCACTTGGACGGTAGGAGCACTGAATCTTAGCGAATGTGAACGTGGGAATTTCAGGGAATGAACATGAACACCATTGTAAATGCCGTTTACAAGCTCAACCAAGACGGCACCGAAACCGTCGGCCATTTCCCGCTTTCGATCAACAAGTAAGCTGATCGCTTCGACTTTGTATCCTTCAACTTGTTCCAGGGCCAACATCGAACTGATCCTCCAAACCAGCGTCAACTCCGACGGTCATCTTAAGACCGACATGACCGGGTGCAAGGTCATCGGCGAAACACACGTCGACTTCGCCCAAACCGATATGGATGTCCTCAAGAACTACCTGCCGAGAATAGCCGGGGCCATCGGCGAGAGAATCGATCAGCTTCTCTGCCCCACGTTCCACGCGGAACTCGTCCCGGTCATTTCCAACCGCCTCATGAACACTCCTATGAGCGCCGCTCTTTTCGACCAATATTTCCTGAACTACGGACTCATCGGACCCGTGAAGTATTCTCCGGATGACGTGGAACTCAAGCATAGAGGAAACGCGTTCGGCATTTTGCGTCAAGGTGATTTATCCTTAATCTTTTTCCTCATTTCTTATGACGTTTCAGGCCGCACTCGCCTGAACGACTTCCGCCTTCCCTTCCGTTCGCCTCCTCTCCATCTTCCCGAGAAAAGCGAAAAGATGGTCAACTTCTACCTCTCCAACTACACCATCTCTTCGCTCCTATTCTGGATGGACCAGTACCGCAAGTTTGACTACGAGATCAGCAAGGACGCGCTGAACAACTCCGCCATCGCCGGATACCTGAAGACTGACTGCGGCCCCGAGGATATCTGCGCTGGAACTCTTTTCCCGGCACTGGGGAAAAGATTCGCGAACGGAGTCGTCAACATCAAGACTCACACGGTCACTTTCCCCCACGTCAGGCTCGAAGATGGCAAGGCGATCGTGATCATCGACAGCAGAATTGACGCTTTTGTGCAGGTGAGGAGTGAGAAACCGAGTTCCTTGGGTCCTTCAAAGCTGATTACACTAAACCTGGTTGTTAATTGAGTATATTTTCAGCAGCCCGATAGAAACCGGCGCTTCCTGACTGCCACCATGCTTGCCGAGCTGAAACTGGACAAGCCCTCCTTCAAGGACTACTCCTTCTCCGCCGAATTCAAAATCGATAAATTCAAGATCGGAAACGTCGTCAGTTTAGTCGACGGAATCGATGCCAACAGCCTCGAGTTCCTCGTCAACGCGCTGAACGAGCTCATCATCGCCGACGATATGGCCAAGAAACTCAAGAGCGGTAGATATCACTCTTTATTTCCATTTCTAAGACCCACTTTCAGGGATCAAATTCCCAATTCTCTTCGACTTCGAGCAGCTCTCCTCGGAGATCAAGTTCGAGAAAGACCGAATGTCGATCGGCGTCGACTTTTGCTACGACCAACTCTGCAAGGCGAAACTGGACGAGAACAAAGATTCGCAGCCCGACTACTACGACGTCGTCGGCTAAGAACACTCTCCGCGAAGACCATCCACCTGCTCAGGAAGCTTTAAGCTGCGCAATCACTTTGTTCTTGACGCTCTCCATATGGGTTCCCACTCGATCCAGCCCCTCCGCCCTCCTTCCTCCCTCTACTCTCCTCGTTGCTTCCCTCCTTATTGTAAATATCGTCGTTTGTTTGTAAAAAGAGTCGCCACCCACTGCCGCAAGTTATTTATGTTGAGATTTCCCTTATTTAGGAGCGTTTTTGAATAAACTGTTTTACAAGAAGGTTGATGTGACGTCGGGCGGGAAGTATTTCATTTTAAGCAAAAGGGTCTTGTTTCGTACGTCATGAGCTGTTGAATACGTGGACTTCCAACTCCGGCTGGATTTCGGCATATAAAAAACCCGATTTTCCAAGAATCATTTCGGAGTTGTCTTCGTGACATCGATCCGTCCAACGAATCTCCCGATCAGCCTCTTTCTGACTTCTGGTGTCATAACGATGACGACCAACCTGAAATCGGGTATTTATGGAGCTGTCATTATATAGGGAGTACTGTAGGTGCACTTACGAGTTCACAGCGTGTGAGAACAGCAGAGAGTTAAGAACTAAGACCCTCGCAATGTCGTTTTCTCTGAAGGTTCTAACGTTGGGCACGAGCCAACACATCGCGGTCATTTGAAACATCATCGCGGAGTTTTGAAAGGCGGACTAAACGAAGGTTTATTCAATGAAGAAGAATGACGAAACTGACCTGCAGGAAGAAACGCATATTCCGCTTCGTTTGCTCATTGTAAGAGCGACTTGGGAAACGCTGAAAACCTTCCTTAGTACAGCCAAACGATGCATAACGTACCGTTCTCATCCACATCAATCGTGCAGCTGTGGTCGAGTCAAAAACCAGAGTTAATAAACAAACTGAGAAGCAGATCCGAGTTCCGATACGATGGTCGATGTGAAGATCTGGGAAGGTGCAGAATACGGATATAAAAAATGTAGCTAAGGGCTGAAGCTGATCTGTTGACAGGGAACGGCTGACACAACGGAGTAACGGATTAAATGATAAACTAAATGGATCTTACCAATGAAAATGAGCACCACAGCAAGGCCACCGCAATATGTGAGACCGACAAACACTCTGATTCTGATTCTGGTTCGAGAAGATCGATGAGCATTTCAGAGGCCAGCAGATGGCCACGAGGCGATTGACGGAGATCAGGAGTTGCAAACAAGCAACTCTGGCAATTGATTGGGAGAAGATTCCTAAAACAAGACCCACTTCGAAGGGTAGATTCCGAGGTTGCCTGAAATATCCATTTTCCCATAATCCAGCCTGTAATGCAACCATCTACAGTATGATTAAAGGCACGCAGATTCCCAGGAAGGTGACGTCGCAAAGAACCTCCGCCAGAGCTCTTGCGGCCGTGAATCGTCCGTAGGAATTGTTGAAAACTTTGAGTTTTCGGGTAAGGTAGATGTTGTAGGAGCCGAGTGAGACGGTGACTAAAGAAGCCTGAAATGAGTCGGTAAGCATAATAATGAACGATATCCCTGACTTACCACAGAAACGATAATCGCCGCTCTCAAATCCTCCGAAGTGAAGTATCCTCTGCCGCGCAACGGGAATCCGTGGTTGTCCTCGAGTTCCATTTTCTTCTCCTAACCCTGAAATCACCGTTGAATAAACTCACCAAGAATCACCGAATTGCCAACAGAATCTGAAGGCAGGTTTCTTCAACCACTTCCCAGACTGATTGATAAGTAAGAGCTCCGCCTTCTGAGACAGAAGACTGTAGTTCTTAGGCTATAAAGTACATCAGAGTGATTAGTAACGCAGCTGTTTTCTCTCTCGTAGAATTTCGACGCCTTTTACATAAAACAACAAACTATTAAATGTCTATTAACGTCTAAAAAGTCTATTAAACGTAAATTAGTTAGTACTTATATAGAAGTGCCTGGCATTCAATAATTCGATGAAAAATTCTGCTTGTTGACTTAAGAACTACACTTATTCGATGTTCTTCGGTCTTCCAAATTGATCTGCAAGACTAGTGGATGAAAATGTTCGAAAACACATGATTACGTACCTTCTTTCGGCCTCTTGTGATTTGTCGTAATTTCCGTTCAACCTTGTTCGCGACGTCAAGCATGGAATCAGTTTCTGATGCATGGGATAGAATCCAAGTGTGCGCTTCCGACAGCGGCTTCGTTCGAACGTCGCGAAACGCTCGATTCGGCTCCGGAATCCTTTGCGGGCGAATCGACGGAGTTTCCGCGGTGGGGCGGAGCACCGAAAAAGAGAAAAGCGATCGAGAGCTTCCGGCGAATTCTTCGAACTCGAAGACACTCGTACCATGCAACGCGCGCAGCCAAGATTCGCGCGTCGAGACCGGACTTTCGGTGTGTTTTCGAAAGTGAGCGGAGATTCCGAAAATCGGCGATCAGCTACCAACAAACCTTAAATCTGCTCTAACTGGCGCAGTGGTCTATTTAACACGTCAAGGTCATTGTTACCACGGATTCAAAACAACAAAGAAACGAGTTTATGAAATCGAGGATACTGTAGCTTTTCCAGAAGGCGCTTGTTTGCAGTCGACGCGAACGATGCTCAGAAGCCCATGTTTGCTATGTAGCAGAGCCCTGACTTCTGGAGTCATAACGATGACGATGAAGCTAATGTTGAATAATGGTTACAGTGACTGAGCTAAGGTTGACTCACGAGTTCACGACGTGTGCAAGGATCAGAGAATCAAGCACGGAAATCCTTATAGCGTCATATTCGATGAAAATTCTGATGTTGGGCACGAGCCAACACATCGCCGTCATGTGGAGCAGCATGACCGAGTTCTGGAGAACCGACTATAACGACAGCTTTGGCCAAAATCGGAAATTACGAAAACTGACCTGCAAGAAGAAGCGCATGTTCCGCTTCGACTGCTCATCGTTGGTTCGCTTGGGGAAATTCTGAAAACGCTTTTTAGCATAGCTAATCGATGCCTCACGTACCGTTCTCATCCACACCAGTCGTGCGGCTGTAGTTGAATCGCAAAGGAAGGTTAAGAAACAAGTCGAGAAGCAGATCCGAGTTCCGATTCGAGTGTCGATGTGAAGATCTGGGACGGTGCAGAAAACGGATACAATTAGATGAAGCTGAGGGCTGAAGCTGAATTGTTGGCAAGGAACGGCTGAAACGGGATAAACATTAAAACAGGGTGGGTAATCTTACCGAAGAAGATAATGACCGTGATGAAGCCAACGAAATATGTGAGACCAATGAACATCCTAATTTTCTCATTGGTGAAGATCGACGCGCATTTCAACGGCCAAAAGATGGCCACGAGGCGACTAATGGAAATCAAGAGTTGCGTGGAACAAGCGATTTTAGCCATTGTTTGGGAGAAGATTGCTTGAAGAAGACCCACTTCAAAGGGCAAATTCCGGGGTTGCCTGAAATACCCATTTTCATTAAGCGAAGCAAGCAATAGAGCCACGTACAGTATGATTAAAGGCACACAGATTCCCAAATAGGTGACGTCGCAGAGAACCTCCGCCAGAGCTCTTGCAGCCGTGAATCGTCCGTAAGGATTGTCGAAAACTTTGAGTTTTCGGGTCAAGTAGATGTTGTAGGAGCCGAGGGAGATTGAGAGGAGGGAACTCTGAAATGTAGCTACGTTATTACGGTAATGAACGATATCCCTAATTTACCACAGAAACGAGAATCGCCGTTCTCAGGTCCTCCGAAGTGAAGTATCCTCTGCCGCGCAGCGGGTTTCCGTGGTTGTCATCAAGTTCCATGTTGTCGCTCGTCAGGTCTGAAATCGGCAAAAACAAGATCAACTAGTCCGGAGAAGAGTCAACACGCAGTCAGAAGTCAACACGCCTAAAACAGACCCATCACCTAATTGAGATCTCAAAGAGCCATTAGCTCGAGACCAATCCAATTACAAGCATAGCATGCTGCTTGTACGTTGCGACGAAGCTTCCGCTTCCGCTTTAGCTGATCCTTGAATCCTTCTAACTTTTCACCAAAGAACCGTTTCTGCTATCGCCTGAACACTGGCAGTTTGATGCTGACTAGAAGTGTTCGCAGACACCGGAAGATGGAAAACAATTTGTTGAAGACAAATCAAATTAGAGGAGAATCGCGGCGGTAATTTAAACCTAACAAAGGCGGCTACATAGGTGCGTAAAGCGGTAAATAACCCTCCTCTCAAAGAGGCTTCAGTATAAGGCATTCCGTTTATTTATCACCGAAATTATGAAGCAGATCTCATTTACAAATAGTGGATTTATTCGAAGCGCATCTTGAAGTTTCCTTTGGGAAGGAATTCCCTCAAGTCACCCTCGCCGAACCCATCTTCCTGCCAGAAAATGACGTAAACAGAGTTGTGTGGAATCTTGGGGTGATGGCAAACGCAAGCCCTGTGCGACGCGGTCAGATTCAAACGCCGATAAGTGTTCTTATCGCACATCTCAAATCCACTCAGATCGATCTTCGTTTTGGCATTCACGTTCAGGATCTTCGAGGGAAATCTGGTCTCATTTTTGAGCCAGTGGTGGAGAAGTCGGTTTATGCTCATGGGCGAGGCCAGGACTCCGTCTTGGGTCCGCTTCATGAACGCCGTTTGGAGTTCCAAGCGGTCTTCGTCGGAGATTCCTTCGGGGGAGAGCGGCATCTGGAACTGGAAGAGATTCGGGTTGCTAACCATCTGTTTGTGCAGGAAGTCGAGGAAAACGGCCGGGAAACCAACGTAGAGGAGGACGATGCTCCGGAAGTGGATCTGCGAAGTAAGAGTGAAGTACTGCAGGAACATCTGGATCGGTTTCTGGGCCACGTACTTGTAGTGGACGGTCAGGCGGAGGTCGCGGATCTTGAGGAGAATTCTGCTGACCGTGTTCAGGAAATCGTCAGTGATGGAGAAGGTGTGGAGGCACTCCGGCTTGTATTTAATGACGCTGTGACGGGTGTTCACTTGGATTTCCATGATTCCGATGAATTCGTGGTTCTGGGTCACCTCTTCCAGCGTGATAGGAACTTGAGCGTTATCCTCGGTCAGGGCGATCTGGACTTCGGATTGCCGAGGCTCATGGTTGACGTTGATGGTGCAGCAAATGTTCTTGAGCTTGGAGAGGCGTTCTTTCGCCTTTTCGCCGAGGGGACAAGGAACGAGTTGGAGTTGCTTGAGGTCGTCGCGGAGGAAGAAATTGGTGAGTCCGGAGAGGAACTTCGAGTCCAGATGGTCCATCCCAGCGAGTGCGTGTAAGCATATTGAATTCGAGGAGCGCTGGGATCAGAGTGGCAGGAATGTGCGAAGTTGGAGATGCATCGCTTCTTTGTTTCATTTGGTCGTTGGTTAATTCGTGTTTGCACATTTCTGTATCGATTCCTTACATGGCCCCGTTAAATGCTTGATCCGCCTCCAGTTTCGGCTTGGGTCGATTTCACAAATACTTGATATACGACATGCTTTTGGGCTATTTACAACACACACGCATCTCTCTGGGACCAGTTCCCCAAGGCGAGCCATAGTGCTTCAAACGGTCATCTAATTGGCGGATTCCCCGCGAATCTCCATTCGATCGCAAGAGTCGGCGGTGTTCGGAGGTCCTCCTCTACTGGCTTCAAGTCGCGGTTATCCAGAGGCGTCGCGAAGATCAAAGGACCGGTAGAGGTGGCCGTGGAGGAAACTGACGCTGAAGCCTTTGCAGGGAAAATGCGCCAAAAGAAGGCTTGGCGGACTTCGGGATTGAAGATCACGAGGACCATTCTGCAATGCAAAATATACTATACTCTATTTAAATCTGACTCTTACCCATTGGTGATATTCGAAATAATGAAGATGTCCACGGCGAGGACATACGAAATCACGCTTCCGGTGGCCTCGCTGTTGTTGACCACGACGATCGTCGACAGCGCCGCCATCATCGCTACGTTTTGAATCGCGCTCTGAAGTGAGATTACTGTAGGATGACCTTCGATGGGCTGTTTGTACCTGAGCGAAGAATCGAACATCTCTGCGGTAATTCTTGTCCCGAGAGGTGTTCTTCCGGAACTGCTTGATGAAGATAATCTTCAGAAGCGTCGCCCCGTCGAAGAAAACCGTCGTCAGGCACACCGACCAGCAGATGTAGTTCTCCAGCATCCCGACGACGGAGTAATCTCTGTCCAGGTCTTCTGAGCATTTGACGAAGACGTATTCGTAGAGCTGAGGACTGTAGCCGATTTCTTGGCATGGGAACGCTGAAAAGGGAAAATTAGGATTATTCAGGGACTGGGGAACATACCGTGATAAGCGACGAGAACTGCGAAGCTAACGAAGCAAATATAGAATCCGACGAAACTTGTGTTCCGCTTGGAGAAGACGGATCTGTATCGTAGTGGGAAGCACACGGCCACGCAGCGGTTGACGGAGACCATTTGGTGAGTGAGGCAGGCGACCAGGGAAGAGGTGTATCCAAAGGAGAAACTGCTGATGCCGAGGAGAGGAGATACGTTCGCTGGTTGCCTGAAAAGGTTGAAATTAAGCCCGAATTTCAAGGTATATATGCTTACAGGTAAGTGGCCGGACCAGAGTAGACGACGTGAGCCAAGTTGCTCCCGATCTCCCCCAGGGTTCTCAGGACCCAAAGCGCTCCAAACGCGTTGTGGAAGATTTCGACCTTCTTGATGATGACGATGTTGAAGATGCCGAGGAGGACGGCGACCAGCGCCATCTGAAACAATTCAATGCTAAACGTATTTTGAATCCAATCTACCGTACCCCAAACATGGTGCTGCCGACGATCTTGTCCGTGTGTGTGGCGTATCCGCGTCCTTGGAGCTCGCTGCCGTAGACAAAGTCTTCGGGCATCGTCAGGTTCTCCATTGTCGACGAAAATTCCTGTAAAATTGGGATTTATGAAGCTATTGATTGGGAAATCACACGCCAATTAAGAGCGATTAGGAATGTTTAAAAGCCGCGAAATTCCGCGAAACTGAGACTCGCGAGATTATGAAACATTGGCGAAAACGGTCACTGAACTCGCCACGATGGAGTAGACGACGGCAGAAGTCGGCAACGGATCGCTGTTTCATGAATCCAATGATGGCGACCCAAAAAACGGAGCAGCTTGGCTCCATTCGAAGACGCGTCGCCGAAGGCAATCCGTGATTCCACGAAATTCCCGCAGCATCGCCGCTCGCCTCCGCAATCGTTGCAGGAGTTGAAAGCGCCTCCGAAGAATCCAGAACTTTCGAAAAAATTCGAAAATTGCCACGATCGACGCTGAATCGCACGCCGTTGCCGAAGCCCGATTCGTGGCATGCGCTCCATTCGAACAGCTCAGGATCTATCGCGGAAGCCACATTTCACAGTACGATAAGCGTGAACGTGGAGCGTAAACGGAAGCCGAAAAATGAGATGAACGCACCCAAAGTCTACCCAAATTTATCGAAAAACAAACAAATTAAAACTAGATTAAATTAAGAGCGTAAAACTTTGAAGTCCTCGAAACGCCCGTAGGCTTCAGTTGGACAATCAAAGATCACTCGAAGTCTGGAGGCCTACTGTATCTAAGAACCAATCGCGCCTCTCTTATATTCCGACCAAGTTCGCCGCCTCTCGCGAAAAACAAAAGAAAGAGGCGGGTCGTTTTCAGCGTTCTCTAGAAGTCGGAGGTTTTTAGGGACTCGTGGCGCACTTTGCCATTGAAGATCATTTCTGAGCCAGCAAAGAAAAGAAGATCTCGAACAAATTCGCCGAAATCGACGTTCTTCGGAAGCGTGGAAAACACTTTTTTAAGGTCCACGCGGTCCCATACGTCCTCAAGAAAGAAGCACTTGCCGAAATACGAAAGAACAGCTGACTTCGCGTATTTCCGTAGATGGCAAGCAACAAACAAGCCCACGATATCAGAGCTAAATTTAGCTTTCTGGGTTCTGGACAAGATGCAACTCGACGTCACAGGTATCGGAATGTAGGTCCAAGCTTTGCATCGCTGGCTAATCCTCTGGCTTAACCTCCGCATTTTAAAGATCAAGAACCTCGGAGACCTACTCTACGAAACAATAGATACATGTGCAAAACACGCTTTTCCCAGAAAAAAGGCTGAAAACTGATTCAGAAAGAAGTACAGAAAAAGGCGAAAACAAAGAGATGTCTGCGGCTCGTGAAAATGACCATGGATTAGCCGGAAAATGAGGACGGAACGCGCGTTCTGACCCTTGAGAGGACAGATGCCTTTGTTTGCTCGACCTGATTAAATGGCACGTGTAGGTAAATAGATGGGGTTAGGACAGCGGAGGTTGAAAATAATGAAAGAGTCAGTTTCTAGGTTTCTGAGTGTAGAGATTAGCATTAAGGCATTAAAGGAGGCTGTGTTTATAGAGCCACAAACAGGGTTTAGGCGTTCTTAAGTGCTTGTCATTCCACCCATCGCAAAAATAAGTGCAACATCCAAACTATGAGTTTATTGGACTTGCAAAAGCGATTAACGAAAGAGAGCGTCTCGCCGCGGACGAGAACATCTGGAAAATCCACGACCTAACGCTAATCACCTGTGCACCGAGTATTCACACTTCGCGAACTTCACTCAAATTTTAATCGCGTCCTTTTAGATTAAGATGAATAACAGAAACAAACGGTGGTTTCGAAGTTTATGTACAATCCGAACGAACAGATGGGTAAATGTATGAATTGGAGACTAAATTGAAAGAAAGGGTGTCATAACCAGGCTACGTGTGGTTATACGTGTGCTGAGTTTGTCACCATCAAGTTTGCCTGAAAACAGAATTAAGGCATGTCCAGTAAGCTAGCTTAAACTTGACATTTTGGGTTCCTGTGGTTTTGCTCGTCGTAGAGTGTAGCGGTTGAATGGCAGGAACTACATGTCTCTGGGAATTCGAGAGAACTAAACAAAGGCTATTCTCGGTTTCTCCTTAAACCGCGTGGTCTTAAACAAGTTAAGCAAAACAAACATTTTGCGAAATACAGAGAACACCTTGTCCTCCAACGGCCTTAGGGAAAGGTCTACATTGAAGTTTAGGATTTGTCACCGAAGACATTAATTAATTCGGCTGTACACATTAGGAATAACTCGAATTTCCCATTGTGACGAATTGTTTGATTCCCGAGAATCCGGAGAAAACAAACTTTCGTAATCAACGTGTTAGTCAATTCCGGTATAAACTGACTGAGACCCAACGATAAAGATCGCCAACAATCGACGCCAATCCACGCTGGAGGTCATCGAATTCAAACACCTCCTCTTTTTTCGTTGCACGAAACGATAATCCTCACAATTTTTAGAAAAAAAAACCGGATTTTGCGTCAAGCTGAACGGTTGATCAAAGACCACGAAGTACAGGAAACTGGATACCGTACTTATCAAGAGCGTCGGACTGACGGACTTGAGAGGAAGGAAAGCTTAGAGAAGAAGGGGCGATTCGTAAATTCGACGAATGTTATTGGAGATCTCTTTGAGTGGTCGAGTTACGTTTACTGATGAAGTATAGGAATGCGCTTCAAAATTCGAGTCAAAAGGGCGAAGGAGAGTTTCGAACACGCTGGAAAAGGAATATTTCTTTGGTTTTTTTGCCGATTTCTAAACAAGAAAATTTTTTAGCGTTGAAAAATTGCATAAAATGTCGGCTTTCCGATGAGTTATCGCTTCTGCCCAGCTGCTCAATAATAAAGTGGAAAAACGAATTTTGTTTTTCTTGAATACTTTATCCATCGCTTTGTTGCTGCAGCATCTGTAGATTTTTCTCGTTCGAATCGATACCTGGAATCTGCTCGATGGAATGTACTCAAATGTGTTAATGTTATCCCCAAATCGCCCAACTGCGCAACGATCGCCACCTTCTTCCGCGATGCATCGCAGGCCGCGGGTTCGGCGCCGGCCGCGATGTGCCGCGATTTCGTTTCGCATCGTTTTGTTACCGGGGAATTTCTTCATTTTTTTCTTTTTTCCAGAGCTTGGAAGGGGCTCCGAAGCGCCCACGGATCGTCGCCAACCTCGGCCAGCACAAGAGGCCGAGGAGAAGGTGTGGAACGCTTGCTGTCAAAGATGTTAATCCGAGTTTGTTGCAGATGAAGAGGACGACAATCGACGCATCCGAAGCCCGAGGAAACGAAGAGGAAGAAGCTGTTGGCACGCAGGATCCGCCACAAGAAGATTGTTTTTGCCCGGAAGAGGGCTCCCCCTGCGGAATCGAGGGCTCCGCAGGGGGAATTGTCATGTGTTATACCCCTACGGCGATTGAGGGCCGCCGTAGGGGCCATTTACAATATTTTAAATTAATGTTAAGCAGGGGAGCCTATGCCCGATTTTTCCATAATTTCGGGCATAAGTTTCTCTATTACGACAAACAACAAAGGCCACTCCGGGCATCCCATAACACCAAAAAACACAAAGTATCAGATCACTTATGGAAACACGCGTCAAAGGCTACTATGACCGATTGAACCAAACGCCAAAGAAACTTCAAATTAAGACGTCAAAATGTTTATATGACACAAGTATCAGTAGATATCACTTGTCAACCAACCTCTCGGTTTCATCCCCGATTCGATCCCCGACCATCCCTATTCACCCTCTCTCCACATCGCGTTAGACGTATAACATCTTACCACTAAACTCCGAATTCAAGATGAATAAGCTAAGAATCGAACCGATGCATTTTAGTTCTAAGACATTCCTTTAGAAGGTGGCAAAACTGACTTCGTCGTGCCGTTCACCATCTTCTCAATATCTGTCGCTTGTCCTCCATTCCTCTCTTCGCTGACTGGTCCTCGTTCGACGATGTTTATGTTCACGATGTTTGGATCTTTGGCAACTCTCGCACTTCCATTTAGTCAACAGTAATTGGTTCTGGTTGGATAAAGCTGAAAACATCGTTAAAAACAGCATTCCACTGCATTTACCGACGCGACGACCACTGTGTTACTATGTATTAACTCGTAAACGAGTATTGTCCCAGGTGTATGCGTATGTGATCATGAACCCAACCAATCTTTATCTCTAGCCGCAATTGCGGTCCGTA
>KN166309.1:334311-346419 GCA_000757745.1 Steinernema scapterisci
AGCGTCAGTGCTTGTCACAAACTGGATAACGCTGTATACGCATCTAATGATACGATGGTCTTTGACATTCGCTTCTCTTCGTCGCCGTTTCCCGACCGATCGGTTCTTCACTATGTTCATCCTTGATGAACTGATGAACTCTTGAATTTTGCATTTTTTGCGGATGTTTGAGAACGCCATTTTTAAGCAAATTGTTTTTTGCATGGATCATGAGATATTTCCTTAAGAACATAGATATTCATGTCCTTATCGTGTCTGGTTTGCATCCAGCACTCCGGATTATTTTTGCTACAGTTCCATGTATTTTCATGTTAAATTTAGTAACTGAATGTCATAAACCTGCAAAAATCGAAATTTCAAAACTGCACATTTACCCAAGCGAGTCACATAATCTCCTTTTTACTTGCTACCTCCTTCCCTTCCTCCTGACCACAAACCCCATCCCCAATTCGCCCTCTTTCCAACGTGCCAACCAACGGTTTTTGTGGCCTTCTACTCCCCATCGCAGGTGCATCGAGTTCCAGAAATACGTGGTTAATTAACTCTGTTGAAATTCGGTGCCTTTTGGCACTTACGATCTTCCGGATTCCGTGCCGCGTTTCTGAAAATGGCGAATAACCTGCATATTAGATAATTTACCTTCAAAAGTCACCTGCTTACGGGGATTAACGTCTCAGTGCCCAAAGTCAAACGAGCAAAGTAGTCTGCTTCTTTGCTCCCCTAGCGGAACTTTATAACCTCGTTATTTGGTGCCGCTTAGGAAATGCAACCTGTTTTCGTTTCGCGGAATTCGCCGCAAAATGTGACTCGATTAATCAGGCCTGTTGATATTGCGAATGGCCGCTTTTTGCAGGCTGGGTTCTTAATTGGACTGTGGGACTTCATGGAACGTTTGAATGCACCTGGAGTTACGTTGTTAGTCTTGAGACGTGCGCGGTAGCGCGCTATCGGCTATAAATAACAGGAGTCTGCGATGAAAACGGTGAAATTTGTGATTTCGAAGAGCTTGGGATTTCATAGGTAATGCCAATGTACCGTAACCCGTAGCCTTCTCCTTCTAAAAACCCAACAAATCGATTTGGTTTATTGTTTTCTGACTTTTCTTTTTGCGGAACAACGAATTCCTAAAACCAATCGTGTTTTCAGGCTCGATATCTAAACATCTGATTTCGACGCGGCGCTTTTAGTAGTAACCTCGCTTCGCCTAATAAACTCCACGTTTTCACCTGATCCAGGTAGTCGAGTCGTGGTCGATGGCCGCTTCCACTACGATGGTTGACAACGACGAAGTAGCCAGTTTCGGAGTTGCAAACTACGTGGAAACCGTTCTGGACGTTCTGGGCATCATTAGCAATTTGTATTTTCTGTTTCTTCTTCGCCGGCCTTTCTTCCACTTGAATCTAAGGATCATGTTGGTCAGTTTGCACCTCGAGAATCTATTCATCCACCTACATTGCTTTAGGGCAGTTTCTCTCTGGCACTTCTGGCCATGATGGTCTCCAGAATCATCGTCATTTATTTCGACTTTATTGCTTCAGATGGATCTCAAGAAGCCAATTTGGTGGGCACCATCATAGGAACGGTTCTCTTCGCTACCATCACCATGACCATGAGTGCATCGATCTGGATGGCCATTGAAAGATTATTCGCTTCCATGTTCGCCAAGATCTACGAGAAAAATCGGATTTCGGGAGCGATTATCAGCGGTTTGCTATGCGTCCTTGTGGTAAGATTTGACCTTGTTTGCTTCAAGCATCATCAGTTCTTTTAGTGGACGTTAAATATGGCGTTTTGCTGGGTGTTAGTTACCCGATCTATGTGCAAAACAGTGTTTCAAACTGAACTTACGAGCTTAACCGCAAGTTTGAATGCTTCTGGGTTAATTCTGAGCACCAAAGAAGTCATGGAACATCTGAAGAAGACGAAGCCGAACCTGTTCGAGTGCCTCCCGAATCGGGACTTCAACGATAACAACGATTTGGTCGTGATCACAATTGCCATTTTCGTTTGCAACTTCACCGGACTTGTGGTGAGGAAAACAGCTAATCTTTGATTTCTAATTTTCGGATTTCAGATGTTTCTCCTGATCCGGCAATACAACAAACGACGCTGGAAACTGGACCTTCAGAAGAATCTCTCCTATCGCTACCAGATCATGGAAAATCTCCGCACGTCGAAGCAACTTTTAAAGGTGTTTATCGCTGATTTTCTGATGTAAGTTGTTCCAAAACCGCCTTCGAATCATTTTCTCCATTTAGAAGTTGCTATTATTTTGCTTTCTTCTACTACTCCTTCAACGCATCGTCCGCCGGCGTGACCTTCCACATTCTGCACATTTTCTTCAATTGGGTCAACGGAGTAGCGGCATTTGTGTTTCCACTGCTTTTCATCGTGTAGGCGCTTTCCGTTTCCAATCGTTTCCAATCACTCCTCGTTTAGAACGCATCCGAAGATGTTCGCCAAGCTGAAACAAGATCTCCGATGGAGAAGAAGACGGAAGGTCAAAAGCGCACCAGAGAACCCGATTCGGAGGAAAGCGACGCAAGAAAAAGCACAGATTGAAACCAACGTGTATTTCACCCAGCTGACGAGCAGCTGGAAGTGACCTAAAAAGCTCCAAATTCCAAGATTTCTATGCCTTTTTTCTGTATAAAGCATGAAGATTCTGTGATTTCGAATTTTGCGATTCGGCGATATTCAGTCTAAAGTCGACTGTTGCATATCTTTGCACCTCTCGCGCGCCCATTTCCCATAAATCACCTCATTTCCTTATTCCAATCATGCTTCGGGGCAAGTTGCAACCGCGCGCAATCGTGTTCACCGCTCCGAGCACAATTACGAGAATTCCATGTGCCTGAATATTTAATCGTGTGCCCACGCCGAATGTGCCTCTCACGACTTTCAGTTTAGCACCTGATCCAGGTCCCGCCTGCTGCCCAGTAGTCCGAGGATGCGGATGGGAGATCCTGACGCCGCCAGCGGCGTCGTCAACGCCGTGGAAGTCCTCCTGGACCTCTTCGCCCTCTTCTGCAACGGATACTTCCTGTTTCTCCTCTGGCGTCCCTTCTTCCACCTGAATCTCCGAATCATGCTGGTAGGCGGCGAGCTTCGTTCTTATTAATTTCCGTGTTTTTAGGGAAGTTTCTCCCTGGCTTTAATATGCCTGATGGTCACAAGAATCCTCGTCGCGCTGCCCTCCATTTTCATGAACGTCACGGATTTCGGGACATCTCTGTCCAAGGCCCTCGTCGTCACCCTCCTCATTCAAATCGCCATGATTACTCTCGTCATGAGCGCCTCAATTTGGATGGCCACCGAGCGCCTCTTCGCTTCGATCTTCGCCAAGAAATACGAGAAGAATCACGCGTCAGGAGCATTATTATCTATCGCCATCTGCGCTCTTGTGGTGAGTTTCTTTTCGCGATTTTGGCGGTTCTAAAAATTCCTGTTTTCAGTGGGCGGCGACGATTTTCCTGGCCTGCGTTCTTGTGTCCAGATCGAAGTGCAAGGGAGTGATCTTTAATATGATAGAGCATTATCGCGGAATGGTCAAAAACACCACGGGGGCGGAGATTTCAGTCGAGAAGGCTCTGGAACATATAAAGAAAACTGGACCGAAAGAATTTACGATGTGTTTGCCGAACGGTAACTTCTTGGATAACACCGATATTACGACGATATTTCTCGTGGTTTTAGTGCTCAACTTTATCGGTCTTTTGGCGAGTTTCCCTGTAATAATCATATGTGTTTAAGCCCCTCTTGCAGATGTTCTTCCTGATCCAGCTTTACAACAAAAGACGTTGGAAGATGGATCTTCAGAAGAATCTTTCGCATCGCTACCAAATCATGGAGAATATCCGATCGTCGAAGCAGCTTCTGAAGGTCCTCGTTGCGGATTTCATTATGTGCGTTACCTTCTCCTCTAGTACAAATAAACGATTCTCTCTTCAGATCCGGCTACTACTTTGGATATTTCTACTACGCCTTCAACCAAATGTCCCAAGAAGGGGTTCTCTACAAGATCTTCAGCGCCATATTCAACTGGGTCAACAGCTTTGCTTCGATTCTCTTCCCTGTCCTCTTCATTGTGTAAGAACGTAGAAATTCGCCTGTTTTTAATCGGTTATATTTAGAACACATCCCAAAATGTTTGCAAAAATGAAAAAAGATATTCGTTTGCGAAGAAGGCGAAAAGTGAAGAGCGCCAGGGATATCGTCGTCCGTAGGATGACGACGAAGGACGAAGCCCAGAAGGAGACGAATGTGTATTTCGAGCAGCTGCAGAGCAGTTGGAAATGAATATTCATGATGTTTTCAGTTTCCGCATCTTGTGACGTTCTCCCATATAAAGGATCATACCTCAAGGTTCAAGCTGTTGTATATAATTCCCTCGCGAAGAACATTTTATTGGCTTCAAACAATTCTACTCCTTCTGCGGAAAATCGAAGCTTCTGGATTACGGCGATACGCTCCATACGTGTTCGAAGATCGCGCTGGGCATGGACAATATGAAGCGTCCGATCCTGGATCTCCACGCGAGCCAAGCACTCCTTGCGGTCCGTCGTTTCCGGGCATTCCTGGCGTTCCAGGTGCTCCAAGAGGTCCTTGAATGCCGGGCGGACCAGGAAGAGCGTAGTTTCCTTGCGGCCCTGGATTGCCTTGCGGGCCCATGGATCCAGGTGGTCCTTGAGGTCCGCGAGGAGTGTGGTACTTGGTTCCCATTTGGCCAGGTGAGCCGGGAAGGCCGACGGTACCCGGACGACCTAAACGAGAATTCTGCGATTAGCCTGCGCTTCGAAAATTTGAATACCTGGAGTTCCGGGATCTCCGATTGGTCCCATAGCGCCTGGACGACCAGATTCGCCGCCGATTCCAGGAGCTCCAGGAGGTCCGACGATTCCTGCATTGCCCATAAGACCAACGTCGCCAGGGGGCCCTGGAGGACCCATGGGACACCGAATGCAGCCGTTGTGTTCAGAATCGTAGGTCAGAGATATTCCTGGTGCACCGGGTTTCCCGTCGTGTCCACGTTCTCCCATGTGGCCTGTGGCTCCAGGCTGGCCTGGAGGTCCCGGAGGACCTGGTGGGCATCCTTGAGGCTGAAGACCGCATTCTGGAAAAGAACTCTTTTAATCCACGTCCCGAGCTGAGATCGACTCACGGCACTTTTGCGGGATAGATCCAGCGTAGCGCTTGTCTCTTCCGAAAATCGTTCCAAACTTGGCCTTCTTTGTTCTTCCGTCGGGAGTCGATCCTTTGACCATCTGCATAGAATTCCAAGCGTCGTTCGCGATATCCTAAAACAGCGAAATCGCGTTCAGTTTAAACGAATATTTCCCAACCTTAAACTCGTCCATTTCGCTCAAAACGTCGTCATAAAACGTGTTTATATCGTGAAAAATCGTGGCCACAAGGAACAAACTCGTAATAATCACGGCAACCGACGTGCCGGAAGCGGCGAAGAGCAGAATTTTCGTCATTTCGGATTGCAGAACGAGGACAAACGACGCGTTTATATCTCCCCATCTCAGCCATTCTTCGAAACCTGAACTCAAGTGGCCGAAACAGGCTAAACACCCTTGAATGTTGCGCAACCTTGAATGGCGCGTCGAAATGAAATGGCGAGTTTAGTTGAAGGGCACTTGGGAATATCCTGGGTTTGTTCGCATGTAGGAGAAGAATTGAGTCACTGGGAACTTCAAGAGTGGTTCTTCTCGTCAGCTTACCTGTAAACATAAGTTCGTGTGTCAGGTCACCTGAAACTAAATGTTGAAATTTCAGATTTGAGCGTTATTTATTCATGACGTTTAGGGCGCAATGGAAAAATAATGAACGCACTAAAAACAGTTTTCCTTGTTTGTTTAGATCTTTGGATTAGATCCAGGCTACGAAGAACTGGATTTAAACGACTTCACGAAGATCTTGAACGAATTCGAAATGAACGGATTCTTATATTTGGAGAGAGCGTAACGAAGCGATCTGAAATTGTCGCCTTAGGACTAGGATTTAAAAGATTCTCTTACCTGTTAGAGAAGACATATACCAGCACAGGCGTGAGACACTGATTCAGAGCGCAGAAGCAGTTGTTAGCAGCGATGGACCAGTAAGAATGTTTGGAAGAACTGAGAATATAAGTGGTCGAGATAAAGAACATGTGGCTGAAGTAGAGAACCAGCGCTTGGCCGAAGATTATCAGTTCCGAGTTCTTAATGAAGTTGTTGGAGTGTGCCTTGCGCTTCTGCAGGAAAATGACGGCGGCGATGAAGAGGTACATTACGAAGGCGACGAGGTTGGAAACCATCCCGGAATAGAGGACGATGGCGCTCATATTCTGGGTCCACTGAACGCTGGATTCGAATTTGAAGTTCATGGATTGCTTGTCCACAGAAAGTCGCGAAAAGGAGAAAACGCAAATCAAGAAATCGGCAATCCATACAGCCCAGCAGAGCGCCAATTGAGCCTGAAATTGAGATGACTCAAAGATATCTTCATTTCCGTCTTTACACAGTAAACAAATCGATGTTCCTTGATTCCGCAGATTACCGTAATCCGGTTCATTGCAAGAATCACATTGAAAACTTGTTTCGCTAGCCACGACGACGTTCCGAGTTGTAGTCCAAGACTGGCAAGACCCCAAAATTCGAATCCCGTGATCAGGAGGAGACCCATTATGAAGGTGTCGTAACAAGAGATGATTTCCAGAATCCCCATTTGAGCCATGATTTGGTAGCTGCGCAGGTTTCGGAAATTTTTGTGCCGTAGGAAGATCTGAAACATGAAATTTAGTCAGAGGCTCTGCTAAGAAACTTGCATAAACAATCAGCATGTAGATCAGAGGAAATATGACGGTAAGAAGGATGTAAAGCGAGCCGATCAGAGTCCGATCAGTGTCGGTGTTGGCCTCCATCTCTAGTCGTGGCTTAAGTTATCGGACTACCTACTATTTCCAGCTCAAAGTTCATGGGCGGTTCCATGCAAAAATGGATTTTCGCAGCCACCTTCTGTTTACCGCAACAAGTGCATTGTGAAGTTGGATCCAAGCGTGAATATTTAACGAAAGAAAACTTGAAACCGGCGTGGAACTCGGCGCAATTAGAAGCAGTTCAACACGTCAACACGACATTTATGCAATGACAATGCGATGGAATTGAGGATATAATCTGTGTGTTATGTTTCCTATTAGCCTCCATTAGATCAGATCTTAGATGAGAGAATTGGGATCGAAGGTGCCCGTCTCTAGGTCATCGTGTTCCCAGGCGTGCTACACCCGAAATACACGTAGAAGCGCCTATTTTTGGATCCATTTAGAAACAACCCATTAGGTCAATGGGTTATTTATTGTCCGAGAGAGTGCATCCCATTTACTCACAGAATGTGATGACCAAATACGTAATTCCTGATCTTCGGATATTCGAGCTAAAGCCTAGGATGCCCGAGAATTACCTCGGTGTTTTCAATTCGACACTCCGGGATCAACTGGGATCTTGTCCGCAGACAGTCAGTCGCAATCTAATCCCCGGTGCTTGTCCTCATCAGTATTTCGGACTTAGCCTGGTCTTTGTCCTCGACTCCGCGGAATCCTCGCGAACCACTCAAAACAGCGGATGTCCACTTTGTCCTCGGTCTAAAGACATTCGCTCCGTGCGCCTCTCGCAACCTTTCACAAATCCATTTAGGCCCTGGCGATGCGCCGAAAGCTTCAGAGACACTTTCCGCGCCGACCACATCGATTCTCGCTCTCCTCCTCTCCTGTCACTTCCGCGCAACTTCTCATCTTGGCTCAATCACTCCGTCGCGACTTTTCGCTTCTCCTTTCGCGGCTTCGAATCCGCCGCTGTTTTGTTATTCTGTCCGCGGCGACGAGGTAATTGGATTCTATTCATCCGCAACGTTATTCGTCGTTATCCGCGCAAAAATTAACAAAAATATTTGTTTTTTCTAGTTTCAAAAACTACATTTTGTCGGACTCTTGTTTCGTTGCGTCTGGCGATGGAAGCATTCTCGGCTCTAGGGTTGGCGCGGAAAGTGACGAGAGGTGGTGTCGGGTTCAGAGAATCGACGTGATCTAATTGGACGTAGTTCTGGACTCAATTAGGGATAACTTGGAGTCAGGTTTCCAGAAACTTCGAGAGATTTGAGGAGGTTACGGTAGGCGTAGAGAAAGACATGAGTTCGAACGGAGTGGAACGGAGAGGGTCTGCATACAGCTTCGCAATAATCGGTTCTGTTTTCATATCTCAGTTTCCCATTCACTGTTTATATTTCTTCTTTATCCTCTTTCGTCTCGTCCACTCCGTTTCCCAACAACAAAGACACTATTTTCAGATTCTAAACAAACACCCTGATTAACAGCGAAAACGCCAAAAGTGTCGTCGTTTCCAAAATCCGCAAAAAAGGAAGCCAAACTTTGACCTCGATCCCTTGGCTTCTTCATCTCACATCAACTTTCCGATTGTTTCAAATCTCGACTCCTGAGTGTTCCTCTCTCTCTCTCGCCTTGTCACCAAACATCTCCGAGGCACGCGGCAAATCTGCCGCTGCGGGGAGTCGTTCAAGCGCTAATCGCTAATCGGCGGCGGCCGGTCGAGAGTGACCTAATCTCCCTCTTTCTTCGCTTCCTACTTCCTCCGTCACGTCCTCGGGCTGTCCTTGTGCCAAATGCGCCTTTCAAAGAGTTCGACTCGGGTGGAAATTGAATTCTTGTCCTCTTCGAATATTTCCTCGATTCGGGCGACCGCGTGGCTTGGAGAAATCGGACACCTTCGGCCTTCTTCCACTGGAGCCATTCCCCTCCTCCCTCCTCGAGTTTCCTCCTCGATCCACTCGTCGCGCGTTCGCAATCGCCCTTTTGGCGCCCGAGGCGAGAAAGGATTCAACCGACCGTGGGCCTGGATCCTGTCCTCCTCGGTCGAGGCGATCTCTTCCACTCATATCGACTCCCTTTCGAGACCAGAGCGGTGCCGATAGCGCGGAGGTCGACGATATTAATATTTGAACGCGCCGGAATGGAGTCAGAAGAAACCCGGACGATGGTGATGTGCGTGGTCGTTAAACGAAGAGGAGTTCCTCTTTCGGTTTCGCCGACGTTTGAACGTGTGAGCTTTATTGTTTGCTGCGCACAAACGTTATGAATATTGCAAAGAGCCCATTTTTGTGTGTGTGGTTACCAGAAGCCGGCAGCGTGGTTTTCGTGAGTGTGAGAGCCTTATGTTCCAAACGGTCACGTCATGTGACAGCTCTCGGGTCTGGGCAAAAAAGGTGGTTTTTGAGGGTTTCGCCGCACCCAGTTTGGTTTAAAGTCACGTAGAATTTCGGGAAAAAACGTGGTTTGTTGAGTGAGACCTAGATATCCTTTATCGTCACTTTCTCCCGGATCAGAAGTAAATTGCACAAGACCCGATTTTCTGATTGTCTAAAGCTAATTGTTTATCTTCTTCTGTCAGACCTCTCTTAATACACAAACGTCATAAATATCACCTGAAGGTCCAGAATCAAAAACAAATCTCCGCTGTTATGATCTGTTATTGTTCCTCGTTGTCCTCTTTTGATCCCATCGATCACCATCTTTCCACTTCGATAGTTTCGACCCTTCCCGGAACGTTTTTCCACACACCGAATCCGCGCTATTTTTCATTCTCGCGAGATTCAAAATTGTTTTCCTCGCCTCTTTCATCTCCATAGTTTTTTCACCTTTTGTTTACTCCGAATCCCGAACAAAAAGCCCCATCGACAAACCTTTCCTAGGCGTCCCAGGCTCCTTCCAGCCCCGGTTCCCTCCACCCGTCGCCTCTCGTAATCCTCCGGGTCCTCGCAATTAACCTAATTACTCTCGACACTTTCCTAGCACGGAGGCCCTAAAAGGTGAATTCGCGGCGGCTCTGCAAACGCGGCGTCATGTCAAAAGTTGCGGTGACGTGCCGTAGGAGTGACTCGACGCGGACTCGTCAGGAAGCACTCCACAGGGCGGCTACGGGCTCTGGCTTGCCCTGCCTGCATCCTCCTCTCTATCGCCCGTTAGGTCTGTCCGTCCGCGGGTCCGTCCGGCGGCGGCTCTGAAGCGTCTCTTTAGCCGAAGCCGTGGCCGCTGACAGCTCCGGGCGCCGCCCACAATTCCGTCGGGCGGCGGCGACGACAACGCGAAAACGTCAAATGCAAACAACTGCGGGAGACAGAAAGAGCCGGCGAGCATATGCCCTGAGGCCGTAATCAAACGCGCCTCTATTCATATTTCATATTCTCATCTCTGTCGTCGTTTACATTTTGATTGCATCGTTTACCTGCTCCGCGCCGTTCCATTTTGTTCCTGGGACCGAAATTGCGGACGAAAACAGGAGAATTTGGGTGGAGGAGTTTGGAGGAACGGTGGCTTAAGGGTCCCGAAGGAATTAAGGGGATGGAGAGGGGAGAGGGAGAGGTTCGCAGTGGGCGGAGATGGCGAGAAGATGGTTCCCAAGTACGGTAACCCTCTGACTTCAAAGCTCCGAGTTTCCTATTAACATCTTTCGAGGTCGAAGGTATCACAACCTCAGTTAATCTGTTCCAGCCGTTCTTTTCCACTGCGCGAAGGTTTCCCGCTCTGGAATTCTCAGATTCCCGGGATGTTTTCTCTGACCCTTAATGTGATCAACGATTACTCAGATCCCCCTTTCTCTAAAAATCTCCCCTTTCACGACTCTCCTAAAACAGCGAATCTAATTATGCACCCGATGCACTTCTCCAGAACCCATCGGCTGCCCTGCATCCTACACGCTTAAAAGCTTCCTCCCCTCTTCCTGGCCCTCACACCATTTACCCGACGTGTCCTCCTGTCACCAAAGAGTAATTAAAGCCAATTTTCGTACAATTAGATCCGCGGAACGCGTCAACTTGTTTGTCTCAAATTTTTTCGACTGCAAAATTCGATCCACTGCTTCTTCTTCGTTTTCGCGTGGCGCCATTTTCGCGTTTTCCGAGTTCCCCTCGTTTTCGCCGCTTTTCCTTGCTTTCCTTTTGTCACACATTCCACGCCACAACCTCCTTTTTCTTCATTTTTAGCGCTGTTTATCTCCGGCTCCGACCGAATTTGTGCCCATCGTCGCCGTTTGGTCGCCTGCTCTCGTCGACGTTCTGCAAGTGGAGGATGCGTCGTCCGCCGTCGTAGCCAGAGAATCCGCAACTCATGACGATGTTCTTGTGGTGGGTGCTCTCCACGGTTCTCCTCTCGACGACCACCGGCGTCGGGGCGAAGAAGAAACTGAAAGAACAGGACATCATCCAGCGGGTGCTCAAGGAGTACGATTGGCGAGTGAGGCCCCGGGGACAGAACGAGTCATGGCCAGGTGGGTTGTTTTCCGCGGCAGTTCTGTTACGTCCGAGAACTGCGAGGTTAAAGGTGATAATCCAGTTGGAAGGGCAAGGTTCTGTAGGTAATGAGGTTAGGCCGGAACAGGTGTTCTCGGCTGCAAACAAGATTGAATCGGTTTCTGGGACAAATTGGATTTTTTGGCGTTTGGGCTTGGAGGAGCACTTTTGCGGGAAGCCTTCAGGTCGATCAGTAAGGATTCTTCTGTACTCAGATCTAAATTAAGCTCGGATTTCTCGGTGAATCCTAATAGTTCCCAGCAGATCCGGCGTAATGAGAACCCTTATTCGCAGAACAACGCTTTCTCATCTTCTCAAGTTTCACTTTGCTTATCATAAACAAAAATAGATCTCTGTAGTTTGACGCGTCTCCTCCTCGACTCAGATTCTGTCCATATCCTTTTTCCTAAAACTGAGGTTTCGGAACTGATTCTTGGAAGCTCCGATTACTCCGATCCACCTGCCCCCCAGCACGTAACCCCAAACCCCGATCTCCCGGCCCTAGCAACGCAACATCGCGTTCACCGTCGTCAATCCGTCACTCTAACAAATCGATCCCGCAATGTTATTGCAACATGCGCCAACGAGGAATCGTCTTTGGCGCTTCGCTCAAATCGGCGGCATCCGCATTATCTATCGGCATTACACTCCTTCCTCTCGCTCCTCTCTCTCGCTGGCCTCCAAGACGTCGCCACATCCTGCAATTTGCATGTAGAGTAACGAAGCGGCCAAAGCGCAGAAATTATGCAAAACGCGCGCGAGAGAGAG